>CAIGRN010042215.1:0-24519 GCA_903798345.1 Fraxinus anomala
GAGGCTCGTAAGGATTGATAGGAATAGTTGCCTTAACCCGTGGTGTATCTGAATTCTCTTTAGTAGATGCTTCTATCGTCTGTTCAGCATGTTTCACTTGCTCCTCATTTGAAGAAGGTATTGTTTCCTTACTCGCAATAGATCTCTTGACATGAATTTTTGACAGCTTCACTCCACTCCCGATGGTGATTACTTTCACAGATGGATCCTAAATTATTTCATTTCCCAAAATACCCATGGCCATTACCTACTCCTTAGGATTAGTTTCAGTATTGCTTGGCAAGGCACCTGGTATTCAGCGTGTTATAGAAAGTGTCATCTGCCCCACTTAAGTCTCCAAGTTTTTAATAGCAGCACCCTGATCTTGAAGAGTTGGTTCGGTCTTCCTCATGAACTGATTATTAGCCTCTGTGTATTGATTTATTTTTTCCAAAAATTTTCCGAACATCTCTTCCAACTGCAACATCTTACCCGGTTGCTGAAACTGATCCTACGGCCTAATCTAATTCTAATTAGCCCAAGAGAAATTTTGGTGTTTCCTCCAACCTGGGTTGTAAGTATCTAAATGTGGATTATTCTGTTGATGTTGTCCCCAATGTGCAAAATATACTTATTCCATACTTTGTGCGATAATTTGATGTGTTATGATCTGCTCCACACTCCTCACAACTTAGCTTTTTGGCTTGTGCGACGTTAGCTGTTTGTGATATGCTCTCCACCTTATGAAATAAGGAATCAATTTTATCAGATAGGGCTGAGTATGTGTCAACCTTGTGAATCACTCTCAGAAGACCACATAGCTGAAGTATTACCCATTCTCTCAAACAATTCCCATGCTCTATCAATCATCCTTGTGATTATGGATCCATTTGACGACGAATCCAGCATGCTCCTAAAAGAAGGAAGCAATCCCATGTAGAAAAATCTGATCTGTGTCTTTTTGTTAAACCCATGTTGAGGACATTTCCGAAGCATGTTTTTAAACCTATTCCAAGCCTCATTAAATGACTCAGATTCACTTTGACTGAATATTGATATTCCGTGCCCCAATCTTACTACTTTGGTAGGTGAGAAGAATTTAGTGCATAATTTGTGAGCCAGATCGTTCCAAGTAGTTATGCTCGTCACAGGAAGTGAATCCAACTATTCAAGTGCCTTATCCCATAGAGTGTGTGGGAATAACCTAGCCTGATAGCATCTTCTGATATTCCTTGGTACCTGAAGTGTTGACACATATCCAAGAATCGGGATACATGTGTATACGGATTCTCATTAGCCAACCCGTAGAACTGATGCCCATTCTAGAAGAGTTTGATGACATTAGTTTTCAGCTGGAAGTTTGGCTGTTCGAATGGGGGTACACAATACTAGATTGACTTTGGACAACAAATGGAGATAAGAAATCCCCAAGCAATGTGTTCCTATCATCTTTTTCATCTACATTGGCTGGAGCTGCACGATTCCTTATTGGGTCAATGTATTGATTATCTATTGATATTCGTTTTTGGTCTTCCCACTGTGCTGCTCTAGCTTTCCTTTGCATGTGATGAAAGGTTCGTTCGATCTCTAGATTAGCTGGAATCAAGTCACTGTCAAGCGACCTTCGCATACAAGACCTAGAAAGAAATAGAAGTAGTATTTAGATAAATTCCTAAAAAGAAAAATTACCGACTGAACACAAATAGATTAATAAAATAAAACTAATATTTGAATTAGTGCCAAAAACTCTTTCACGAAAATGTACTTCGAATTAAATTCACCGCAAGTGTACGGTTCGTTAACAAGTAGTAAAATTGATTTTGAGTCCAAGTACGTTCCCACAATGATTAATTAGTCATAATTCTAATTAATGTGACCTTAACCGAAATGATAAAATTGAAGTGGTGGTGTGATGAAATTAAAACTAAATTAATCTAATTATTCTAGGATGGATGATTTAACTAAATTAAATGCAAAAAGAGTTGAATGTAGATTGAAGTTTTTGAATGTATGATGAATGTACTAGGATCACGAATTCCTATGTAACATTCTTTTCAAAAACTAGTTCTACACTTTGACACACGATTGAAATATTGAAAAATCAATGTTCCTAAATTATAGATCATGAATACCTATGTAATAATCTTTTTAAACCTAGTTTCACACCTTGACACACGGTTGGAATAATGAAGAATCAATGCTCCTAAATTATTTAACAGTCTCTCTCGAGTAAAGTTAAATATATTCAAATATGTGACCTGACTATATCTCTATGACGGATGCGAATATACAAGAATACATGAATTTTTATGAACACTTAAAGATTCACATAAAGCATAGTGGTATATTTCTAGCCCCTATCGACCCTATGATGATTTATACAACGTCGAACATATTCCCCTTCTTTCGAATGCATGAAACAAGCCATCAAATTCACATAATCATTTGCGTACATAATTGTGGAGAAAAATAAATGTATATAAATCATTCGAAAATCCTAAAACGTGTTTTTGATTGTTAATAATGTAAAACTAAGAATTAAAAATCACATTACATAGTTTATCTAACCCTAGTACAGAATTAATCTAGCCTAGCATGATGGAAAGAAGAAAGTCAGAAAAATAGTGAAGAAACGAAATCGCCCCGATTAATGTTCGTGTTCTTGGAGTTGATCTTCATATTCTTACCTCTTTTCTGCTCTCAAAAGTCTTCTAAAAATCTCCCCCATTTGTTCTGGACGGCCCTAGGGTATAAATATACGACTCATGATTCGTTTCCATAGGTATTTCAATCAAAATAGGAAACCAGAATTTTCGTCCAGATTTTGTACTATGCGACCGCATAGTGTACTTCTATGCGGCCGCATAGAAGAGCTAGTCTGTACCCTGGAATTCGCTGAATGGGTCTATGCGACCGCATGGCTTTTATGCTATGTGACCACATAGACTAATTATCTTCCAACATGTGACAATTTGGTCTTGAACTTCATTTTGCATTTTTCGACCTCTTTTCCAACTTTTTTCTCCTAAGTGTTATTCCAATGCTCAATTATCTCTTGCCATCTTCACATCTTCAATTTCTCATCCGAATCATCTTTTGGTTATTTGCACATTAGTATCTGAACTTTTGTTTTCTTTCATTTTTTTTTCTATTTTTCTCCTAATTTTCGCTATATTCATCATAGTTATTCTGCAAAATACAAATTACATCGAATTAAGCTATATTTCAAATAGTTATTAACAATTATCCATGCTTGTGACATAGAATAAGTGTGTAAAATGCACTTATCAATATACTTTAAAAAATATTTTTTGTAGATCAATACATATTTCCAATTCAATCTCGAGATAAGAACAAGAACGATAATTATTCCTTCAAAGAGGATCTATAATTATGAATTTCCATTTGAAAATTTGAAAACCAACTTTAAACAAGATTGAGGTGTGGTTAAAATTAAAACATTATAGTGTGTAAAAACAAATAAAGAAAACAGCCCATCAAAATTCTCGACGCACGTTTGAAAATCATTATTTTAAAAAAATTTAATTATCACACATTTTAAATCACATCTAAACAATAAAATATTTTGTACGTAAATCTAAAATTTTTTCTACTTCTTAACCAAAAATTTATAGTATATTAAATATCACATCAAGTAAGAATAAATTTTTGGACGGTTTTAACCCCATTATTGCTTAATTATTTATGTAATACTTTATTTCTCTTTTTCAATATGTAATAAATACTACAAAATCATTTTCATGTATGAATTTCGTTTTATTAATTCTTAATTAATTAACATTCACTTTATAGACTCATTGAATCTTAACTTGATGAATCTTGATCTACGTGAATTTAGAGGTGAATTTATTTATATTCATGTATTTAGGAATTTTAATAGGTGTTTAAATTCTGTATTAGTAATTAATTCTTAAAATTTGAATAATAGAAGTTATGTTTTGAGAGTACAATTTTTTTCTCTTAAATTTATATCTTCATTTTTATTTTCTTTAATTCAGTTGAGATTTATCAAATTCTCCCAATAAATTTATATCAAATATTATTTTTACAACACTTATAAATTATTTTAGAATAATATTTAATACACGTTCAACTCGGACTAATTTTCTAAAAAATCAATATTCAAGACTTTTTTTTTTTTTTTTTAAAATAATGGCTATCAGACAGGGCTGAGTTTGCTTTTATAGGTTTGTGTGAACAAAACACTTGGAATGCTCCAGAAGTGTGGCTGCTAAATATTTTAATTGAAAATATCAGTTTTTACACGATAAGCAAATGATCCACCTAGGATTGACATGGGCCAACAGTTGTCAAGCCTGACCATCACATGCAACATTTTTCCTTGCACTGCAAAATTTTGTAATAAAAATTCATCAACAAATAAACAAATAGTTGTTCTTAAGTGACCTACTAATAGGGTAACACAACTTGTTATTTATTGTTCAAATCCTTTACATATAAAAAAAGAGAATAAAGTAAATTAGTTTTTACTTTTTTTTACCCATTCTTCAAAAATAATTATGGTTTGCCTTCATCGAAGAGTCTTTTAAAAATGAGAATCAGTTACGTAAAATCTCTCTCGATCTTTCATTAGACATAATCAAGTTGTTATGATTACTATGATGGAAGTCAAAGCTCGTGTTTAACATGTTCATTAGTAAATGGGAATTAAGATGAATAAAAAAAGTTAGACAACATAAATTAATGATTTTGTCTCATTTTCATGTTATTAAAAGAATAAGTCTTAATGTACACTCTCTTGTGTACATTAAGACTTACACTTCTCTCACCAAGGAGTGTGGGGTCCGTGATTTTTTAGATTGCAGGTCCCCTACTAATGTGAGAGGAGTGTCATGCATGATGTACATCAAGAGTGTACATCAAATATGTCTCTTATTAAAAACGAATGATTCTACACGAACAGGGCCACGTAGGCTCGGTTGGTGATAGGGGCCCAAGCCAACTGGCCCCGTGATAGGTGGGGGGAGTGCACTGCTTATTAAAAACATGTGAAATGGTACCTTATAACTAATTGGACCATTACTTTTGATAGAGGGGCAAGGAAACTTCAATTAATTCCATAATTGGAGAGAGGAGGGAGGGAGAGAAATAATCTTGAATTGACCTAGATTAGTTACCCGATTAATAATCATCCCTATTAACTTTAAGAAAACCGTAGAGCCTGTTTACCATGACTTTGGAGAAGGAAAAAAAATCGTTGAGATTCAAAAGCTATTTTTTAACCTGTTTAAATAATTTTATAAAATTGCTTACTCTAATTAGAAGAGCTTTTAAAAGAAAGATGAAAAAAATTCAAGATTTTTTATTTTTTATTTTTTATAAGAAGCAGAAACAAAAGCAAAAGCTCCAAATGAATCCTTAACCCTTTAAAATATAATTCATAAAAATCATTGATGCATTCTCTATTACTTCTTAGAAATAAACTATAACATCGAAAAAGAAAGGCAATGACTTAGACGAATGTATAAGAATGTTAAACTTTGAAAAAAAAAACATATATAAATGAGAACTAATCTAAACAAATTAGAATTACAATGACATCAATGTATGTAATTCAATAATAGATGAAATAAATATTTCTTTATTTATTTTAAAAAAATATTGATTGGATTTTTAGTTGATGTGATTTGGATATAAACCAAGTGTTAAATTTATTAATGACCACTCAACATATATTTAGTGTCACTACAGTGACTTAATTTGATTTTATTTCACCATAGTCACCAGATTTCATATAACATTTCATCATGATTACCTAATTTTTTTTTACCATTTTTACTAATTTTAAAAAGGGTAAAATAGTAACTTTGTATTTTATATAAAATAAATTTATTTTTTTAATTTTAAAAACGTTTATTTTAAAATAATTTTTTATTTTATTTTATTTTTTTAAGTAATAATTTGTTTAAAAAATAAGTTTTTATTTATTTTATTTTTTTAAGTAACCTTGTTTTAAATAAGTTTTTTTTTTATTTTGTTTTTTTAAAATAAGTTTTTATTTTAGTTTTTTTTATATATATAATGTAAAGTTACCGTTTACCGCTTTTAAAATTAATGAAAATGGTGAAAATAAGTTTGGTGGTTATAGTGAAATATTATATGAAATTAAATGATTATGGTGAAATAAAATTAAATTGGGTGGTCATGTTGATATTAAATTATAAAATTTGGAGGTTACGATAAAATAAAATCAAATTGAATGATCACGATGATATCAACACTAGGTATAAAATTAAGTGATTATGTAAAATAAAATCAAATTGAATGATCATAATGACATCAAATATAAAATTATGTGATCATTGATGAATTTAAACTTGTAAACCACTGAAAAGTAATGGAGACTAGAAAATCAATATGTTTAAAAATCTCTAAATCACGATAATTGCATATATACAATAAATCTCTCTCTCTCTCTCTCTCTCTCTCTCTCTCTACTTTGCGCAGTAATAAAAAGTCTTGCCGGCTGCTCTTGCGACCTCAAATCTATCTTTCTTCTCTACCTTTTCGAGTTACTATTGCATCTAGCGTTAATTGTCCGTTTCAAAGAAGCGCTCTTTTTTCTCTCCCGATCTTTATCGGTTGCTTTTGAATAGAAAATCATTATATAGAGCTGTGCTTTTGTTGGATTCTTCCATTGATTCATGAATAATTAATAAGTTGCTTCGGTTTTCATCTGCTGGGCTCCAAGTTTGAGTTCTTTTTGGAATTAATTGATGATTGTGGGTTTTTGGTCAAGAATGCTTGTTGGGTTTTAGCGTTCTTGATTAATCTTCAGCTTCCATTGATTTTCTTGATTTCGGGTTTTATCGTGAGTAAGCAAAAAGAAAGAACATTTTTGTTGTCCTGAATCGGAAAGGGGATACTTTTTCTTATAGATCCGTTCTTTTTGCGTAACATAATTAGTATTTAAAATATGGAGGAGGAGGAATTATAGAAGCATACCATTGTTTCTTTTAGTTGTACTTTTTTTTAGGAATTATAGAAGCATACTATTGTTTCTTTTAGTTGTACTTTTTTTTTCAATTATTTGTTTAGGGCACTTTTCAGGATAAGATTAGTTCAAAGTTAATTTCTTTTTAAGGTTCGGAAGCTTATTATTGTGTTCTGTTCCCTCCGAAGGGGTGATATTCCTCAATAGTAGATGATGAGTTTTTGTAAATGAAGTGGAGATTGGGTGGTTTAATTTAAAGGGTGCCTGAAAATTTATTTCTCGGGAGGATTTAATGTTATTTTTGTCATTGGAATTTCAATTGTGGAATAAAGGGTGACTTACTTGATTATATAGAAGACTCAAAGTGTGAATATATATAATTATATATAGCTTGGAAGGATTTTTCACTAAATTTTGTGACGGATCCAAATACGGAAAATAGGGGGGGTGCCTGTTTGGCTGGACTGGAGTGCATAATGGAAATAATCAGGTCCCTAATAATGGGGTCCTGCTTTTCCAGTGAGACCAGGAGTCCGCTTCCTGGTTCTCCGATGGGAGTAACAAAGAGGAAAGGCTCCAGAAGTAGGCAGAGGTCTCGAAATCCGTCCTTTGGGAGGGATGAACTACGTAGGACTCCAGGCCGTATATTCTTAAATGGATCCAGCGAGGTTGCTTCACTCTTTACCCAGCAAGGCAAGAAAGGAATCAATCAAGATGCCATGCTTGTTTGGGAGGTTAGCTTCTTCTTTCTTTGCATTAATGTGATCAGTTCGAATGTTATGATTAATATGGTTTCAAACTTTATTCATAATCCAATGGCTTCATAATGATAGATAGTCTAAGACAAGCGATGTTGTAATTTCTAATTTTTTGTATCTATTTAATGAGTTAAACCCTGTGGTAACCTAATTGTTTCTTAAAAATGTATGCTCAGCTGAAAAACCATGTACTTTCATTCTTAATATGGCCTATTACTAAATAGTCGTAGTTGATCCGTTTTGGCTTCGCCTATACTTGGGCAACATGAGTTCTTGCTGACTTTCCTCTCACTGAAGGTTCCCTGAAGTGCGATCCTATTATTGTCTTTTAATGTCATTGCTTTATATTTTATGTGTTTGATGTTAGAAACTTAGAGTTGCCTTCCAGGATTTCAGAGACTACATCAAATTTTGTGATTAGTAAACCCGAGATAATTATTTCTTTGAAGGATAGAAATTATGGATAAAATAAATAACTCTTAAGCCCCATCAGTTATCCTTGGTTTCTTCTGTCATTTGATTAAATTCCCTGGGGCCAAAGAAAGTGATATTTGTGCTCATTTAACATGAATGTTCACAATTTATGTGCACATATTGAATTTTCACATGTCAAAGATTCATGATGACGTTTTGTAAGATAAACGATCATGTCCTTTCCTATCAAGTATTTTATTGTTTTTATACGTCTCATGTTGCTTGTAATGTTGCCATTTACTGATTTTTGTGAAAATGGATTTGTAGAATTTTGGTTCGAGGACAGACACAGTCTTCTGTGGAGTTTTTGACGGCCATGGTCCCTATGGTCATTTGGTTGCAAAGCGGGTTAGAGATTCTCTTCCTTTGAAACTGAGTGCAAACTGGGAAGTTGATATAAAGAGTGATGAGGTTCCTAGGGAAGTTAGTTTGAATGGTACGGGCAGTTGGTGCTCTAAAGATACCTCTTTCTTATCCCTTGAAGAGTCGTCTAGAGCTTCCATTGATCTTGAAGAAACCGAAAAGCATCCAGAAGTTTTCCAGACACTGAAGGAATCCTTCTTAAAAGCTTTCAAGATTATGGATCGGGAACTGAGAATGTATTCAAATATTGAATGCTTCTGCAGTGGAACAACAGCAGTGACTCTAGTAAAACAGGTATAATGATAAGTTCATAAGCAGCCGACTTGAGTTTGCGATTGTATTATCTATGTACTCAATAATGCCTTGATTTTCTTCTGTAGGGTCAGGATCTTGTAATTGGAAATGTTGGCGACTCGAGAGCTGTATTGGGTACCAGAGATGAGAATAATTCACTCGTTGCAGTCCAGTTGACTCTGGATCTCAAACCAAACCTTCCAGGTACTCTTCTATCTCTCTCAAAATGTGTAGAAGTAAAAAGTAAACTCTCAATTGTGTTTCATGAGAACTGGGGCTGGCCACTACTTGGGAGTTGGTAACTTGCACTTGACCCTTTTGGACCAGAGAATTAAGACTCCAATTTGTACTACTTGATAGATGAACCAGGCCATGAGGCTTTCCCTCAGGATGTTATCAGTTTACATTCCCGTCTCTTAGAAAGAGGTTACCCGTCATAGAAACACAAGCTGGAGATATATTGGCAGGAACTGCATGGAAATAATACTGCACTTCTATTTATGGCGTAGTGACGTATGTTGAGTAGGTGGGCAGCAAGAGTCTTGCCATGATACTCCAATAGTAATTAGACGTGTCTAAGTGTTACCATTTTTAGGCCTTGGGTTGCTCTAGATATTTAATGACTTGTGAGTAAATGGTCTTCGCGGAAAACCAAAATTTTCATTTCACGAGGAAATAAATCTGGCTATAATTGATCAATTGGTTTTAGATACAAATATCTCCCGTTATTTGAATTCCACTTTTATTTACCTGACAGCGGAGGCAGAAAGAATCCGCAAATGTAAAGGACGCGTATTTGCCCTTGGGGATGAACCTGAGGTTGCAAGAGTGTGGCTGCCAAACACTGACTCTCCTGGCCTCGCTATGGCACGTGCATTTGGAGATTTCTGTCTAAAGGAGTTTGGTCTTATCTCTGTACCTGATATTTCCTGTAGACGCATCACTGTTAAGGATGAGTTTATAGTCTTGGCAACAGATGGGGTATGGACCATTACATTTATTTTCTACTGCTATTTTTCATTGCGTAAAATTTTGTTTAAGTTGAGCAAAGTTTTAATGTACATTTCAGATTTGGGATGTTCTCTCAAATGAAGAAGTTGTAGACATTGTGGGTTCTTGCTCCACTCAATCATATGCAGCTCGAAAGCTAGTAGAGTCAGCAGGCCGGGCTTGGAGGTCCAAATATCCAACTTCTAAGGTTGATGACTGTGCTGTTGTTTGCCTCTTTCTAAATTCAAATCCAAACGACTCTACTGCCCCTACCACTGAACTCAAAGAGAATATCGTGTATGAAGAGCACAAGGATACTGACAAGAAAGATGATTCCTTTAGTCCGACTGGATTGGACCGCTCTGGCACTGTTAGAACAAGCGAAGATGCTCATCCAGAAGAGAATGTGGAAACTTCAGGTGTGAATGAGGAGGTAGCCTTGAATAATGAAGAAAAAATCATGGAGGTCGGAAAAGACTGGTCTTCACTTGAAGGAGTCTCCCGTGTAGACACTTTATTGACCCTGCCAAGGTTTGTCTGAAACAAAGACGAGAAAAAGGCTGCAGGAGAGAGAGGCTAAAAATCCTCTTGGATTTTTTTTTCGTATTTATCTTTATATTTCCCCATTTATCATGTGTTTCTCTTCATTGCATACAGGAAGGAAAAGTTTTAAAAAAAAAAAAAAAAAGGTTAAAAACATTTAGGTAAAGAACTGATGTTTATTCCGGACCGTAGAGGTGGGCCCGGCTATATTAGAGTGTCTGGGATCTTCCTTGTTTTATCTTATGTGGGTAGCATAGGAATTTTTTTCAATCCAACTCTACATCTGTTCGTTCTTTTTCACATTTTGTGGTCCTCGAAATTGTGTGATTTCTATCCATTTTATGTTGGATAATATTTGTATTAATGCAAGCTTCTTTCGGTGCAACTTGTATGTACATTGATTAATGCTTTTCTACTCTAATTTTGATGGCTTTGCTATATTGCAACTTGCAGATTGGTTGATGATTTTTCTACTACCAACGAATGGCAAGTGCTTTTGTGCGTGTGGATTAGTAGTGTTGTTTTCTTGATCTACTCTATTTGCAAGTGCTTTTCCGTGTGTGGGGTCCTATTCCGGTTGGCTGGTACTGTTGTTTTCTCGACCAGTTTTCTCTTGAAATCTACACATAATTCATGGGGCCGTGGGTCCCATATTCTTGGATCCAGTATACTATTGGCTATCTGTCTTTCCTACCACTCACATTTAAGTGGTTACCTTTGTGTTTGCAATGAAAATCTTTGCTGAATTGACATCTTGGATTTGACAAATTAGTGAAAGCAGCAATATTTGAAGGACCACTACATGACATATTTGGTAATGAACTGAATTAAGCCCCTATTTGATATACATTCTTAAAATAATTCATTCTTTTAAATCTTATTTTTAGTTAAACATTCTTTAATAAAATAATATTATATACAATTCAAAAATTTCCTTATTTTTTAATCCCATCAAACACCTCCTAAAAAGAATCAATTTTTTTTAAATTTTTGAAGAAGCGTGTCACTAATGGATAATCTAGTATTCCGCTTTATTCTTGTATGCAGAATAAGCATATATTCATTAACTTGCGGATATGTAAACGATGAAGATGATAGGGTTCAAACGATGGAAGCCAAAATTGTAACTTTAAGATGTTAGTAATTTGGTTTACATGTACCTTGTACTTTTTTTTTACTTGTACCTATTATGTACCTAAAATTTTATAATTTTGACGTATAAAATTGCAATAAAAAGTAAACATACTTTTGGTGTCCATAGTACAAACTTTGTGAGCCGATAATTGCGAAGCAATTGTATAAAAGAATTAGGAATTCTGGAATTGTACCTTTTTTTTTTTAGGATATTCATTACCAATAATTCAAACAATACTGCATTTATGGCAATTTCAAGTATTAATTATGATTTCCAGTACAAAAAATTCCCAGTATATTTAAAATATTCATTTAACTCATCTCATCTTCATTAAAACTTCATATATTTGTAACCATGCAATGCATAGATACGACAAAGCGAATCTATAGTTTAACAGAGTACTCATGCATGGGATACGATAAAGCTAATCTATTGTTTAAATCCGATGTGCAAAATTTTTTAATTAAAGTTTATTACTCTATTCAAAATTACAATCATTTTGAGTAAAAATCATTATGAATAATTCAAAAAAATACACCTAAAAACAAACCGTTTTCTTTATGAATTTCTCTATATAATCAACAATAGCGTTTTTGGATATCCGACCTCAAACTTAAGATGCAAATTCCAAAGCAAATTGTTTTGGATATTAATAAACCTCAACTATTCTTCCAAGCATGTTTTGAGTGTAATCCTACAAGACAAGGGTAGGGTGAAGTTATGAGAAATGATATATTGCACAATCTTGACAACCCTTAGAACTGGTTCATACAAGACCCAGAGAGATCTTGCTTTGAACAGAGGAAGAAGAAAACCCTCTCTCCCAATTTCAATTAAAAAATCAATGTTTTAAACCCTACCTGAGCAATGACCCGGAAAATGTGAAGGTTCAAGAGTTAAAAGTTTAATATGGGGTTCAACGGGGGAGCAAACTTGAAACCAAGTCACCCCAAGGCTGGTTTCAATTGAACGGGCAAGTTCATCTGAGTTATTTAACATCCGGATTTAGGCTAAAACCCAGCCAGTTTCTGGGTCAGTTGGTCCAGTTGAACAGACTGGGCCTGTCCAGTTTCCAAATCAATGTCAAAATATGAGAAAACGGATGAAGAATTTACCTGTTAATGAGATCAGCTTCTTCCCTTCTGCTTGAGAGTTATCTTATCGCCCAAGCTGAGGGCAATTCCTTGGGTCTTGCTCCTTATCCTAATATATCCATTCAGTTTCCCATCTTCTTGTTTCTCAATGCTAACATTTACCAAAGCATCTTCCCCAAATACACTCTTTGCATACAAGTTAGCAGCTAAGAACCCGCAGTCACCGTCCAACGCCGACCTGAACATAACCAAACAACCAGGATGGGAGGCAAAACTATACACCTTACCAAACCACAGCAAAATAGAAGCAAGCAAAAGGTATAAGCATTTGGCCAGGATTTAAGCAAAATATGAATTCTCGCCAGTCACATCACAATTTAAGAGTCCAGAGGGCAAAATATTTATATCACTTCAGTTTCACAGAGTTAACCTTGACACAACTTAAAAAGCAGGCAATTAACAGCCTGAACATAAGAGTTTACTATGGACGAGCTTCCATCAATTTTTGGAGCTGAACTTTTTAAATAAAGTTTCCCAATTTCTCTAATTTTTTAAGGATCGTGCTATTAACTTGATGCATCTTGATGAGAAGATGGCAATGAATTCATATTTACTTCATAAATAAAAGTGGCTGCCTTTGTGCCTTAGGAGAAAGGCCTATTATGTCCCTCAAGATTCATAATTCACAAAATAATCTGTGATGAACTTTTCACCTTTACAGCATCCAAACTGATGTTTACCTAATTGTTAGGGCCTTAAAAAAATTTTTTGTATAGTTCAGAGATCAAGCAAAGATATGCAACCAGAAAATCATCTGCACCATGTTGTTTGTAATATTATAACATTTGACACTCCTCCCAGAAAGGGATTGCACAGGATCATTTAGTGTCGTGATACTCTGAATATTTATCACAAGTCTTTTTAAGTTCCGTCAACACCCCAGTTTTAACTTGCATAATTAAAATTTCCACTTGTTTTGGGCACTCAGAAGCCGGAACAATCTTCTGGCCCTGTGACACACTGCATTTTGTACTACCTCAAACACATTTTGCTAGATGAATATCAGAGATTAGTAAATCAAAAGAACTAGTTAAACTATGAATATAGCAGAAAACTTGAAATTATTAAGCCCATGCTTGTTATAGATTCATTAAAACTCATTTACCCCCAAACTCATTTTCAGCCACATATTCTCCCAATAAAATAGTTTTGTACATAAACCCATAATAATTCCCTATTTCTTAACAACACATTCTCCAAAATAATCACTTTTCACAAAATTTCTCAAAAAATCCATCAAACAGGCCCTAAGTATCTGAACTGAATTACAGTTCCTGGCGACCTTTCATATAGCTGACAAAACAAGGATTTAGAAAATAACCAATGGAACCATGACAGTGAGACAAACTAACAGAAAGCCACAGATTTTAATATTGGATAATAGTAGCAATGTTGAGATACAATAATTTTTTATTCTTTAGTCTTTTTTTAGGGAGAAAAAAGATGTTAATGGCTCATGCATGAGGCCTCAACCTTAATGTCTTTGATTGCAAAAATTATGACACATTCAAGCAGGATTGAGAACATGTCTTACTGTGCAGTCAGGCATTTCATATTAGTCGATTTGATTATATGGTCAAGAAATTCTTTCTCATCTGTTATTGTAGTGTTGACAGCATCCTGCCAAAGGAAAGGGGAAAAAGGCAAAGCAATTAACAAGAAGCAGATAAAAAATATTGAAAACAAAAAACAAAGTTACAAACTATCTTTAACAAAGAAAGCGTTTGGGTTGGCCCAAACAGATATGAACATTAGGAAAAGCTATATGCAGCAGTAGTCAAACATAAATGCTGCCGATACTATCAGTCATTCAGGAACAAATGGATAATAAATGTATGATAGAAGCAAGCCAGCAATCCTGAAAGCAGGAACCTATTTACCTAGAACAAACTTTATAAAAATGTACCGATTCAACAAACCTGCAATTTCATGGAGGATATATGGAAAAGGCATGAAAACTTTTTCCTACAAATCAAAAGGGTCAATTGACAGCATTGACAATTTTCACAAAATAATTAACCTTCCAATGTTGTATTATCAAGGCACGTCCTTATTTTGAACTCCCCATATTATTATCGATTATACCACCAACAATACATCAAATTTTTCAAGTCAAACTTTTGATCAAGAATAGCAGAAAAATATTTTGATGGTTTTACCCTCCTTTCAATGACTGATACATCAAATGTATCAAGTAATAAATCTCGAAGTTGGAGCACTTAACAGTACGTTCAATGGTTATTTCAGGCCAGTGGAGCAACCAAAACCATCTAAATCATCACTTCGGTTTCAAATAAGCAGAGGAAAGAAGAATGTAATATCTTCAAGAGCTTCCTTCTCCAAATAGAGAGAAGGAAAACCAGCCGACGCTGATCAAACTCAATTTAAGTAACACTCCAGCCAAAGTTTGGGTTTACACAAAGGAAATATGAAACTAAATTATTAGAGATCAGACAAACTAACTTTCAAAGAATACATGGATAATGAACAGTTTAAAATTGACCAGCAGAGAATAAGGAAGCACTGGGTAGGAATTTATCAGAAAATCCAATTGTGGCTATCCTAGTTGCTTCTGTGAAGTCATCACCATACAGTGTTTCCTTACCAGAGCAATGCAAAAATCAGAGGGAATATAGCTGGTGTCTTAACAAAAAAAATATGAATGACATCAGGACTTAAGTGACTGTTGTACCTTGTTTTCCCACTCAAATTCTGCCCACATGGTTTTGAAAGCAGCATCACCACACACAGCAGGAGAGATGTAGTCCATAATATCAATATGAATATCATTGAGGACCACAACAGCCCGCTCAAGTACATTTGAGGTCTCGTAAACAATGTTTCCAAATATGACTCCTGTCTCAGTAGAGGACACCTTAATATTTGCTTTTATTTGCTTGCTTGACTCAGGTGCCAAAGTATAATTCTGTGGTCTCTCAACAAGTTTAAGATCGCCCATTGTAGCCAACTCCAAGCACAAATTCTGAAGGGTCTGCTTGGTTCTATTAATAACTGTAACGTCCAGAACAATATCATATTGATGAACTGTCACACAAGCTTCAGCATAAACTGGGTCACTAAATCCTGTCAGTTGAACGATACGGTTTAGCTTATTAGCATCATCCACATCCTTAACAAACTCCCCAGTAGCATGTTTCAAATCATCTTGAACCTCATCTTCCAACTCCAGCTGGCTCATGCCCTGAAGCAAAGGCAACAACGTGTAAATGAATAAACTGTTTATACATTGTGTATACTACATGCATGATATACAACCAATCAAAGAGAGATCAGAATCATGATCTTCTCAAGAGAAATTGCTGAATTCTAAACACTTACAATAGAGTGACTACGATACTTTTTGGCACGTTTTAGAAGTTCCTTGCAATATATGCTCTCATGTCATGAAATGGTAAATTATAATCACAAGCACTTAAAAATCGGTAAGACCAAACCTCCAAAGTAAGTAAAATTAATTGGCCCCAATGTGTAACATGATGCTTACATCACATTTGACAACTTGATACACAGGCCCAAAAAAGTAGATATCACAAATAAAAATTAAAGTAAAAGCTAATTAAACTAAACAAAATACAATTTTTTTTACAACAATTTTACAAATCTAACAAGATTTTTATTAGTTGTTTTGTATAACCCTCAGCATGAACAAACATCCACTTAATACATTGGTTCTCAATATAAAATGTCTCCATCCCAACTGCACTGCCCTTCAAACAATATTAAGGGTTTCTGGTGAATTTTAAACCTGTCCCTCCACAAAGTTGCATGCAAATAAATAATTAGACAATGAATAAAGTTGGTCAAGGCTTTCATCAATTTGATGTGAGCTCATTGACTTGAATTTATAGCTACAGAGCATGATCCTACAATGGACACGGTGACACGAGAATAAATCCATAATATCAGATAGAGCGAGACAGCTTAGGCCAGGGGCGGAACCCGGATTAATCAACTTGGGGGCTTGCAATTTTTTTTTTACAGAGGACGTACAAGAGAAATGAAAAGATGAAAATGGGGGCACAGTGAACCTTATCCTTAAAGTTGCATATTTAATACAATACATACATTCATTTAAAATAGAATTATTAAACCCATTTTCAGGTAGCCATCTTATGCTAGCTATTTTAAGTCCACCATTTAATGATTTTTCATTTTGAAATATGCGTTGTATAGTTCGTCGCAAGTTCTGCAAAACAATACCAACAATCAAAAATATAGCCCGAAATAAGCCAAAATGGGTAACGGCCATGAATTAGATTTAATAAACTCATTTCATGCAATCATTTTAACTCACTATTGTGACATCATCATTTAGCGATTTTGCTACTTGAACGGCACGTTAAGAAGTACGCCTTGAGTACTTCAAAATGATATCAAGAACCTTTCCTAAGATTTGTGAATTATAATCCAGAATTGACCTGCAAACGAGCTTGATAAAATGGATTGCAATTATTTATTATTTATTTTTTGTTTTTGTTTTTGTTTTTGGGGGTGGGGGTGGGGTTGGGTGCCCACCCCCTAGATCCGCCCCTGACTCAGGCCAGTATGGCATGCAAAACCAGAATTTGGTTGAAAGACAGAGAAACGTTCAGATTACAATCTAAAATGACAAGTATGGAAAGAGTTAGGAAATGCAATATTCTTACCTTCCTGCTCTTCAAATGGTAGAAGTCAATAAGGTCATCAGGCTGCAAATGAGAAATCTGAGCCTTCGCTTTAATTTCCTCAGTTTCACGTAACTGTTTATCTAAAAGCATTTGAACAAAACTCTCATGGCAAGACTTCAACCAGATTGTCCTGACAGCATCCCCTGTGTTGCACAGCAATCTTATGCAAAGAGCAATCCTGTGATAAGAATCATTGTCAATTGGGTGAGGGAGAACTGAAGATTGCCCTAGCTGTAGTATCGACACCATGATCAATAATGCACTGGTTGATGCTTTGTTCACTTCAACCTTTGAAGGTTGAACCTCTTCTAATCTCAATACAAGCTTCGTTAGTGTGCAGGCAACAACTGCCCCAAGAAAAAAATCGCCAGCAAGAAGAAGGGACCTCAAATTTCCAGTTGCCAAAGATCCTTGAACTACAGTTGGAGGGGAGAAAGCAGTTTCAGAGGCAGCACTTTGAGTAGCATAAGTCCCATCAGCAAGGATGGCTGGTCTTCTAGATGAAATGGTAGTGGAGTTTGTTAGCTGGGGTTTCTTGGTAGAATCAGCAGCTTCCTCTTCTTCAGAAACCGAAAAAAAGGGTAGGTCTCCGAGGCACTGCTTTATAGTTGAAATGCCACTCTCAACTTCAGAAAGTGAGAGGCAATACTCTCCAATGATCCAAAGTGAACAGGAACAAACTCTTGCAGCTCGGATCTGATAAAATGTATCCAAAAGCCTGGTAACAATGGAAACTCTTAATTTCGGGTTGGTTTCAATTATCTCTCGCACAAAAATGACAACATCCATAGCAGAAGCTACATTGTTGTCTCCCAAGAAATCCATCAATAGATGGACCACTGTGCTTGCAACTTCAGGGAATTTTATCGCACAAGAATGGATGGCTTGAATAAGAATTTGGCGATACTCCCCATTCTTCTCAAGTTCCCCGCTCTGAGTTTTCATAACTTCCTTCTTCAAAGTAAGAACTACCTCATTGACATTTCGAGGTGTGATCAGTTCGAGAACAATATCAATAGTTTTCCTTTGGATGTCAAGGTTTGGGCTTGATAATGCCCTCAGTACATCCATGATCATGTCAACCATAATATCTCTGTGGGAGGATTTAAGTTCATTCAGACGATCAAGCACAATGAGCTTAACATTATTGTCACTCTGAGAGAGAAGAAGCTGGCAATATGTACTAGCTGCAGCTCTAATAGCCGTAGGAGCAGAAGACAAAGAAACAAGGGTTCCAGCACATTCATAGACAACAGCAGCTGAAGGCGCATTCAGGAGCGATATAATTATCTTTATATATTTCCCTTTTTCTCCTTTGTTCATCCTACAAACTTTCCGGATCAACTCCAAGACAACCATCTGCATTAGTTCCCCCCAGCCACCTACTCTGTCAACATTGGTCAAAAGGTAATTTATAGCACGATCCTGAGCACAATTGAAAAGCATCAGAAAGGCATTCCTCTTAGCTGATGGATCCTGCTCCGTCGAAAGAAACCTCTCAATAGTCTCCGGTGCATCAACCAAGAGCTGCTCGCCCTGTGGGAGCTTGTAAATTGACATCACAGCAAGAATTGCATTTTTCCTAACATAAGGGTGACGATGTTCCAAGTTAGATATAATGGAGGGTATCAAAGGCTCAATGATCTCCACCTCGTTCAGCCGGCAAAGGAACCTCAGTGTGACACCTCGGATGTATTCATTTGGGTGCTGAAGATTATTCCTGAGATTCTGGCAGATCAAGATCATTTCAGGCAATACACGACCTTTGCCATCAGTCTTGTCGATGATCTCCAAATATAACAACAGCAATTTCTGAACAGTGTGGTCTTCAGAGGGTAACACGTATCTAACTATAGTAATGAAGAGCTGAGGGAGGGTTTCACCATTTAGCAGAAGCATGACTGCATTTTTCATGGCATCGATCTTAGCAGGAATGTCATTTCCTTCAAGTGCCTCCTTAATCTCACTGGCAAGGGCTGGAGTGCCCTTGTCAAAGTGTACCAGCAAAGAGCATGATTTTTCCATTTTTCAATTGGTACCTAGTCACGTGGAGAATTCAAACTATTCAATCAATACAGACCAAAAAAATTATGAAAACAAATCACTCTACTAGAGAAAATTGATTGAATGTAAGGTGATGTTCCACCTAGTTCATCCGTTGATCTGAATTCACATCATACAATGACATAAAAAGTGCTGAGAATGTGATGTGAGTGAAAATGTCATTTTCCAATATAGTAATTCCTTGTAGGATTACTTATGTAGAGTCTGCAATATTTCGCATCATTAATAAATACTCTAGAAAAATGAAGAAACAAAATGCGGAATTTTTAGGTATATTTAAAACATTAAAGAAATATAGCCCTTACTGAAAATTCAGTGTATTTTCCTACTTCTCATTCGAGCAAAAACTAATATCTTTTTCTGCAATACAAATCCGTATTCTAATTTCAAAATACTAAGATAAAAGAAAGTTCAATTACATGAACGAAAACAATTCAATAAGTCCATAGCAAGCTAAGAAACAGACCTACCTTACACCATAACATGCATATAGATTCTGAACCAAAAATAAACAAGGAAAAAACTAGCGTTCTCATCATACAGATCCATAAATCTTAATACATACATACACACACTACAATCCACCAAAACAAATCAAAGATGCGGAATGATCGAGAAAATGAATTCAAACGCAGTCAAAAGAAGAAAACCATTCCAAGCATTATAAGTAAAATTACAGATTACATGCAATGAATAAGTTTTTGGCCATATTAGATCTGAAATGAGACAAAGGACGCTGTAATAAATCGAAAAAAGTAAGAAAAAAAATGCAAAATTACCTGAAAATTGGAGTCGAATTGATCGATCCGAAGGACAGATTTTGTTTCCTTAGTTTCTTTATGTGCAAATTTTTCACCAGCAGTGTTGGATCACCGGAGCGGTCACTGGTCACTGCTATTTGGGATCTGCAGCTCTGTCTCCTCTTTTCTTTGATTTTCACATCTGAAGTCCAGTCTTTGTAACGTGGATTCTTAATTTTTACGCTATTACAATGGAGCTCTCAACTTCTGTATATTATAACATTTGAACTCTGAATTAATATTTTTGACATCTAGGTCCTAACATTTTAAATTTGTAGCAATTGATGAATATTGTAAGCTTTGACTAAAAAAAAAAAAAAAAATTTTAGGTTAAAACTTATTTATACAATTTATTTTAATAAAATACATTAATATGTACTCCTTTCAATCACATTTTCTCCATCTTTGCCCTCATCCCAAAATTGTCCGTCTTTCTCGAAAGTGGAAGAAATAGAAGGTTGGGTAGAGGGTGTTGGAGATCGATTGAGATCGTGGGGATGGAGCGACAATTCACAACTATGTATACAAGATATAATAATTTTAACTAAATTTCGAATTGAGCTGAAGAAGATTATTCTGAGATTTGAAATGATTTTTCACTTGATAGTAGTGTATGTGTGTTTAATTGCCAATGCCAGGAAATGAAATTATTGATTAAAAAAAAAAGTTTAGAAGAATTAATTTCACTATTACAAGAAAAATATCTTTATTTATAAGATAATCAATTTTCAAGCCATATATACATTCTATACTAATATGAGGAATTATAAGCGTCGTTTAACATATCAGCAAAATTGAATTCACAACTTTGTTTCAGAAGCTTCAATCCCTTAAAAGAGTATTTCTTGATTTTACTTCCAAGTCATGATCCATGCTGGAGCTTAGCTAAATCATTTTCTTACTTGTCGTCGTCCTCGTATTTCTCAATATCATCCCAGAGGTGAATGAGGTGATGCTTGAGCAAGAAGGGTCTGAAACAAATTAATCGAGGAGTGTAATTGAGATTGAGATAGACTAAATGACCAGAGAAAATCTTCTGCAATGTGAACCTCTTATTGATTATAAAATGAAGAAAATTACAAGTGTATAAATACACAAAATTACAACAGCTTTGCTTATGTGACAATAACAAAATGTTGTTACATATAACTAAAATGGAATCAATCTCAACTTCCTTCAGCTTAGTGGCAGCACTCCTTTCATTCCAGCAACTTCCACATTCTTCTAGCATCTCTAGCTTCACGATTTGATCTCCAACAGCCTCCCTCAAGGTGGAGAATAGATGTCATCTACTCTCATCTTGGACAAATGTGAATGGAACACAGCAAAACATAGGGGCTTAGTAAAAATATCAGCAATTTGTAAATCAATTCTCACATGCCTTGTAATAACACTTCCTTCTTGTATTTTATCTCGAACTAAATGGCAATCCAATTCAATATGCTTGGTCCTCTCATGAAATACCGGATTGGCTGCAATGTGTAAAGCCGCCTGATTATCACAAAATAACTCAGCCGCTTGTGAATGTGAGATTTGCAAGTCATCAAGGATGTATCTAAGCCAAGTTAACTCACAACAAGTGGTTGTCATTGCTCTGTATTCTGCTTCAGCAGAAGACCTAGAGATGGTATTTTGCTTCTTGGACTTTCAAGATATCAGTGAAGACCCCATGAAAATACAATAAGCTGTTATCGACCTTCTAGAATCTGGACATGCTCCCCAGTCTGAATCAGTATAGGCTCTAAGTTGCAAATCTGAAGTTGAAGAGAAAAATAGTCCCAAGTCTGGTGCTTTCTTGATGTTCCTAAGTATCTTGTGTGCAGCATTCATATGTGATGTTCTAGGAGTTTGCATATACTAACTTAGCAAGTGCATTGAATACGACAAATCAGGCCTGGTGATGGTCAGATAAAGCAGCCTGCCTACAAGTCTCTTGTATGAAGCTGGATCAGAGAGTACTTTCCCTTCATCTTTGGACAATTTAACATTTTGATCAAATGGAAGCTTGGCTGGAGTAACCCCAATCGTTTCTAAATCTGATAGAATGTCCAGTGCATATATATTCTTTGACAGATTTGAATACCTTTAGTCGATCTAGCCACCTCTATTCCAAGAAAGTATTTCAGATTTCCTAGATCTTTAATTTTGAACTTCTCGTCAAGAAGATCCTTAAGGGAATCAATTATTTTCACATTACTTCCCGCTATTATTATGTCATCAACATAAACTAGTATAGCAGTGAAGGAATCACTCGTGCTTTTGGTGAAGAAACTATAATCTGCTTTAGATTGTTGGAACCCTTGTTCAATGATGCAAATTGACAGCTTGGAGTACCACTGGCGAGACGCTTGCTTCAAGCCATACAAACTCTTGTTGAGTTTGCAAACTTTTAACGCTCCATTGTTGTGAAAGTCTGAAGTTTGATCAGCAGAGTACCCAGGGGAAATCTCCATATACACCTCCTCTTCTAGGCTTCCATGTAGAAATGCATTATTTACATCAAATTGATGTAAATACCATTTTTTTGCTGCTGCTATAGCTATTAATGTTCTTACTATCACCAACTTCGCCACAGGGGAGAATGTCTCGTGATAATCAACTCCCTCTAACTGAGTATATCATTTTGCCACGAGCCTTGCTTTATACCTTTTAATGGTTCCATCTGCATTAAATTTGATCTTGTAAACCCACTTGCATCCTATAGGAACTTTCCCAGATAGCAAGTCAGTCACAGTCCAGGTTTTATTTAACTTAAGAGCATATATCTCATCCTTTATAGCTTTGCACCACTCAGGATCTTTGACAGCTTCTTGATAAGTACTTGGTTCAGAATGTGTAAGAATGGATGATGCAAAAGCTTTATGATGATTAGAAAATTTATGATATGAGACTGTTGCACATAAGGGAAAAGGAGTACCTGAAGTCACATCCCCTTTCTTCTTATCAGATGTTTAAGAGTGGGTGAGTGAGGCAGCTTGTTGGCAAATGAAATCCTGCAAATAAGTGGGTGTTCTCTTGCTTCTTTCAGACCTTCGAGGAACATAGGAACCATTGGGGGATTCAGGTTGAGGTGCAGGTTCAAGATTAGGCTGATCACTTTCTGAGATTTCTATGTTTTGGTCAGTCTCTTGATCTGATTCTACTGGCAATTGAGGATTGAAAAGAGGAGGATAATCTAAGTTGACATTGACAGGTTCTGTATAGGATAATTGAGTAGGGGTAGGCAATTTATAATTGAGATTTGAATTATCAACATAGTCTTGATCTTTGTAATCTTTGAAAGGAAAATTATCCTCATAGAATTTGACATTTCTTGGTATAAAAATCTTGTTAGTCTCTAAATCAAGCAATTTGTATCCCTTAGTTCCAAAGGGATATTCCAAAAAGACACACTTCCTTCCCCTTGAGTCAAATTTGTGCCTATTGTGTGTGAGTGTGGTGGCAAATGCCAAGCACCCAAAGACTCTGAGATTAGAATATGCAAGTTTATTTTTGAAAAGGATTTCAAAGGCAGTTTTGTTATCCAGAATAGGTGTAGGAGTTCTATTTATCAAAAACACATCAGTTAGAACAAAGTCACTCCAATATTTCATAGGCAGTCCGCTTTGAAATTTTAGTGCTCTTGCTACATTCAATATATGCTGGTACTTTCTCTCAACCACAACATTTTGCTGAGGAGTTTCAACGCATGATGTCTGGTGTATGATTCTATTGTTAGAATAAAATTGTTTTAAGTCAAACTCTTCTCCATTATCAGTCCTAACTACTTTGATTTTGGAACAAAATTGTGTTTCAATCATAGTATAGAAACTTTGCAAAGCAGTTGAAGCATCGAAATTTAATTTCAGCAAATAGACCCAAGTACATTGACTGTGATCATCAACAATAGTGAGAAAATATTTTGATCATTCATAAGAAGCATCAGTACAAGGTCCCTATAGGCCACAATGAATTAAATCAAAACACTTTTCTGACAAGTGATAACTAGTATTGAAGGGCTTCCTATGAAGTTTAGCTAAGGGATAGATATGACAGGGTTTCATGTTGTGTTTGAGATTGGAATTTTGATGCGGGTTGATCAAATGCAACCTGGGATCTGAGGGATGGCCCAATCTGAAGTGCCACACGTTATAGTCTTCTTGATTAGTAGCAGCAGACATGGTGATTTTGTTGGCGAGTTCGGGTAATTTCAATCAAGCTATCAGGAGAGATCTTATTTTGCACTAAATGATATAAGCCTTGTCTTACTTCACCCAGACCAATCGTCTTCCAAGTTGAAAGGTCCTGCATAAAACAAGAAT
>CAIGRN010042227.1:0-18890 GCA_903798345.1 Fraxinus anomala
TCATTTGTAATACTATAAATATCCCACCATGTAACAATTGAAGACTAATGCAACTTTAGATAATTGGAGCAACTTGTTTTATTTTCTTATATTGATTTGTGATTTTAATCTGAGTTCATAGGGATTGATTATTATTATACAATCGTATCCCGGATATCTGGCTGGAACTCGAACGGAAACATCTTGTGTCATTGAGCTTCGTCCAATTTTGGAGTGCTCTCGACCATTGATCGACCTTTACGTGTAGGATCTGGCTTACGCACG
Organism: Fraxinus anomala; assembly: GCA_903798345.1. Taxonomy (NCBI): domain Eukaryota; kingdom Viridiplantae; phylum Streptophyta; class Magnoliopsida; order Lamiales; family Oleaceae; genus Fraxinus; species Fraxinus anomala. The sequence goes on from CAIGRN010042227.1 coordinate 265, forward strand.
CATGAGTGGTTCGACATCTGTTGGCAGCATATTTTCAGGTCAACAGATTAGCATCGTCTATGGGAAATCACACTATAACCGCGAGCAACCTCGTGGAAAAAGCTTTCTAAGAAAATAGTTTGGGCATCCCACTTGAAAAATTATTTGTTCTTGAAAAGGAACAAGAGGAAGCCTCTAAAGGAGAAAGTTTGAGTTTTACGCTTGGAAAGAGATGAGCTTAGATGGTGACGTCCCTCCCAGGCATGTGAGGAAAAGCGATGACGAAGTCCCCGCCACAGTCGCCCCAAGGGGACGCTGCCGACCTCACCACCATCACATAAGAGGTGGGATGAGGATGGCGCCCAACTCACTAGGGAAATATCCACCATGGCAGCCAACATAAGAAGCATTACTAACCAAAATTTGGCAATGCAAGATCTATTGAGATAAATACAAAGCCAAGGAGGCCATCCAATCCCTTCCTATACACCTCATAGACAGTATCAGCAAGAAGATGAGGTACAAAGTCAGAGAGCCCATTTTCCTAGGCATGCCAGGGAGATCAACCCCTTTGAAAGAGAAGTGGAAGTTGACATTTCGTACAATTACGCATCTGGCAACCCTCCGAGGCCCTATTCAAGATGGAGGATAACTTTTCCCTTGAATATGAACCCGAAGCTAGGCCTTAAAGGTTTGTCATTGTATTCGATCGAATCAGCCTTGTGAATCCGAGGCCTAAGTGGCCTCAGCCCCCAGCGCCTAGGGACAGGCCTCGGCCCCAGCCTCAAGAGACCTGAAAACTGGAGAAAAGGCAAGAGTATGCCCTACCATGTTGTCCAGCCAAGAAATAGGCCTTCAAGGAGGGAGGAGGAGACGATGAACTAAGTAGGCCCCTCTACTCAACCGCCTAGATATGAGGCATATGAAAACTATGATTCAGATGGACCCCAACAATCTTGTGATTTGGATGATGATGATGAGAATCTACCCTTTTCGCTGGAATTGAGGAATGCCCAGGCACCCAACCACTATGTGATACCTAAAATACCAAAATATGACTTGGGAAGTGACCTGGCTAAACATTTGAACAGCTATAAGATGCACATGAGTCTGAGAGGCGCCACCACCGCTGTAAAATACAGAGCTTTCCACTTAACTCTCAGTGGAGCGGGTGAAATTTGGTATAGCAGGCTATCACCCGGTAGCATTATGAGCTGGTCGGATTTCAAGAACACCTTTTCGAAAAGATTTGCGGTGAGCAAGGAAAGTTAGGCCCCCATTCAGCGCCTCCAAGACATAAGACAACAGCCTGAAGAATCTCTGAAGAGCTTCTTGTCTTGTTTTACTGATGAAATGACATATTGTGTTCAGGTTACTGACCATGAGGCCCTATCCGCATTACGTGGAGGACTGAACATAAACACCCTATTTTGGAGAGATGTTCAAAATCAAGACCCAACTACGTAGCTAGAAATGATGATGTGGGAGATTATCAATAAAGAGTTGATCGATCACTGAAATAGGGCCAGTAGAGGTCTCTAGCCTTAACAAAGGCAACAAGGGAGAGGACACACTTCCCATCTGATGGATCATCAATGGAACCAGTTTAGTAATGAGATTGTCCCCAACTCAGGGCAAGCACTTGCCATGGCCACCTTAAACACGATGCCCACATTGGCTTACGAAAGCATCACACCCGAAGCCAACACTCAACAAACTGAACCAGTACAACAGGCTCCCCGAAGGGGACGAGGCCGAGAACGAGGTTCGGGACCTAGAGAGGCTAAACCCCCTCGAATACTGCATGTATCATCATTCCTAAAGCTATGACACGACAAATTATAGAGACATTGCCCACCACCTTAGGCAGGCAAGCACCTAAGATGATCAATAGAATGATTCACGATAGAGAAATAGGCCCCCACCTGGCGTGAGGAGGCCACCCCCTACCGTCGGGATGTATTTTCCCGAAGAATGGGGAACTATGAAGAGGAAAGAGTGAGAGATGGCAGCGAAAACGAGGAAGCCATCATGCCCGGGCAGATAATGTCCCCATCCATGAGGTCGACACTATCTTTAGAGAACCATAGATCGGTGGAGAGACAATGAACTCCCAAAGGAACTATGCCAGAGAAGCTAAAGGCCTTGTTAACCAATTATATAGTAAATAGTAGTTCCTGAAGGAGTCAAACACCTTCCATTGTGTTCACTCAGAAAGATGCAGAAGGAGTCCACTTCTCCCATTGTGATGCCTTAGTGGTAAGGGCCGTAGTGGCCCAAAACGGGCTAAAGCGGATGCTAGTGGACAATGGCAGCTCCATCAATATCATTTTTTGAATCACTTTTGACAAAATGATTTTGGACCACGAGTTAACCCCTATCGCCATTCCCCTATATGGCTTCACAAGTGATAGCATAATTTCGAGGAGTAAAATCAAACTTGTAGTAGAAATGGGAAAACCATCCCAATCGGCTTTGAACTTTATGGAGTTTTTGATAGTTGATAGTAGTTCAACTTACCATGGAGTATTGGGATGACCTGTGTTGAAAGATTTGGGCGTCGTTACCTCCATTTACCACTTGTTCATGAAATTTTCCACCGATTATGGAGTGCCAATGGTAAAGGGCAACCAAAGGGAGCTCGAGAATGCTACTTAAATTCCATCAGAAAGGCAGAACCCAGGGACGTTAACATGGTAATAGCTAATGGAAATGATGGACGTCTTCGAGGAAGTACCAATGCTCGATGAGATTGACCCTCGCATTGTCGAATTTAAATCCTAGACAGCCCCAATAGAGGAGTTGGAGAATTTCTCGGTGGACCCCCTGAATGCTGCTAAGTTGTTACAGGTGGGAAGAGGCCTATTGCCGGAGATTAAAGAAAAGGTCAATGGCTTATTGAGTAAGAACCTAGACGTCTTTGCTTGGAAGCATGGGGATATGGTAGGCATCAACCCTAAAATCAGTTGTCACCACTTGAAAATTGACCCAAAGGCTCCCCCACATGGATAGAAGAGGAGGGCTCTTAACCCAGAATGATATGAGCCTTAAAGGAAGAAATACAAAAGTTGATCAAAAATGGCTTCATCAGGGAAGCCCTATACCCGAAATGGATCTCCAACCCGGTCTTGGTAAACAAACATAACGGAAAATGGAGGGTGTGCATTGATTTTTTCGACCTGAACAAGGCTTGTCCCAAAGATAGTTTTTCCCTCCCCATGATAGATCAACTAGTAGACTTCACCACGTGACATGAATTACTGAGCTTCATGGATACCTATTCCGGCTATAATCAAATTTCCATGTACCCGACAGATGAGGACAACACTTCATTTATCACGGATAGAGGCCTTTATTACTACAAGATGATGCCCTTTGGGTTAAAGAATGCTGGAGCCACCTACCAAAGACTTGTTAACAAGATATTTGCCAACCTCCTTGGCAAGACGATGGAGGTCTATGTGGATAGCATGCTCGTCAAGAGTCTGAAAGTGGATGATCATATAGCCCACTTGAATGATAGCTTTCGAATCCTGAGAAAACATCGAATGATGTTGAACCCCCTTAAGTATGTGTTCGGTGTTGCTTCAGGAAAATTCTTGGGGTATATGGTTAACTAAAGAGGCATAGAGGGAGATCCTGAGAAGATATGGGCATTAGTTGAGATGAGGTCTCCTCAAAAATCGAAGGAGGCACAGAGTTTAATCGGGCACATGGCCACTCTAAGTCGCTTCATCTCAAAAGTCATCGATAAATGTCTCCCATTCTTCAACATTCTAAAGGGGGAAGAAATTCCAATGAATCGAGGAGTGCGAAAAGACATTCCAAGAACTGAAAAAGTACCTAGGGTAGGCCTCCCTCCTCTCAAAACCCAAGCTTGGAAAATCCCTACAACTCTACTTGGTTGGCTCAAATGAAGCCATTAGTGTCGTACTTATTAGAGAAGATGGCACTACTCAACTACTGATTTACTACATTAGCAATGCATTGCTAGCACCTGAAACACGATACCCGGATATGGAAAAGTTAATCTTGGCATTGATCACCGCATCAACAAAGTTGAGGCCTTATGTCCAAGCCCATACAATACATGATTTGACCAATTTCCCGCTTCGACAAGTGCTCCAAAAGCCAGATGCCTCAAGGAGACTATTGAAATGGGCAGTGGAATTAAGCGAGTTTAACGTCCTCTTCCAAGCTAGAGCGGCCATCAAGGGTCAGGCCCTAAACCTAACTCGTCGTTGGCCAGGTAAATGGCAACTTCAAAGCTAGGGATAAGGGCATGGTTACATACCTCCAGTTAGTAATGGACTTGCTCCCATCCTTTGAAAAATTCGAGCTAGCCCAAATCCCGCCCATTGAGAATGCTCATGTCGATGCTTTATCAAAGTTGGCGAGCAACAAAGACTCAGATTTATTAACGATAGTGTCAATCGAGCATCTCTCAAGACCATCCATCACTGTGGAAAAATGTGATGTGGGTGGAAGGAATTCCTACCTGGATGCAACCTATTGTGGCTTATCTTAAAGACCAGGTCCTTCCGACAACAAAAAGAGGCTTATAAATTAAGAAAAACGTCTGTTCATTTTGTTTTCATAGATGAGGTTTTATATAAGCGAGGGTTTTCATCTCCTTTCCTTCGATGTGTTGGAGAGGAAGAAACAACATATATATACTTCGTGAAATTCATGAAGACGTTTGTGGCAACTACTCGGGAGGATTTGTGTTGGCACGGAAAGCACTGAGGCAGGAATACTATTGGCCCACCTTGAGAAATGACGTTGTTCAGTTTGTACGAAAATGTGACAAATGTTAACAATTTTTCCCTATTCAAAGACAACCATCTCAAGAGTTGACTGTCGTATCCAGCCCCTGGCCTTTTGCTAAATGGGGCGTGGACCTCATAGGTCCCCTGCTCAAGGGCAGAGGAAGTGCTAATTTTGCTATCGTTGCAATAGACTACTTTACAAAATGGGTTGAAGCCGAGCCTCTGGCCAAGATCACAGAAGCTAATGGCTTGTTCTCTTTACTATTTTCAAGCCGTTTTCTGTTTTCAATTTTTCAAAATAGTGAAAACGTGTTCTCTTTTCTATTTTTGAAAATACATTTTTGAAAACAAGTTAAAAATTTACAAAGAAAATCCAAGTGTTTTCAGTTATAATCAAGCCAAATTTTCAAAATACATTTTGGGTATTTTCAAAACAATTTTTAAAAATGCTAAAAAGAACACATTTTCAACAATCTCAAAATCGACACTCAACACACAAGACCCAAAATGAATTTAAAATTCAAAACTGAAACATAAAGAGAATAGCCCCTAACACTTCAAAATTTTTGTGGAAGAACATTATATGCCGATTTGGAATTCTCCATTCGATTGTGTCAGATAATGGGAAGCAATTTGATAGCAAGAAGGTCAGTGACCTTTGTCTGGAACTCAGGACCAAGAAACATTTTTCCACCCCTCACCATCCCTAGGCCAATGGACAAGTCAAAGCTATGAATAAAACTATGAAGCATATTTTGATAAGGAAGCTCGACGCATACAAAGGGGCCTAGGTTGATGAATTGTCACAGGTTCTATGGGCAATCCGAACCATCGAAACTTCGATTGGAGAACATACGGTGCCGAGGCTATGAGCCCTATAAAGGTTGGATTACCCTCTCCACACATATTGCATTTCAGTGAAATATTGAATGGCCAGCTTAGAAGATGTGAGCTCGACGTCCTTGCGGAAAAAAGAGACGGTTCCCAACTAAAGTTGGTTGCGCACCAAATGAAGATGACTCGATACTTCAATGCCAGGGTCAAGAAGAGGTCCTTCTGGATGAATGACTTGGTGCTTCAGAGAGTGTTTTTGTTCCCCAAAAAACTAGGAGTAGGCACTTTGGGCCCAAATTGGTAAGGATCGTACCTTATCAAAGAAGAACTTCGACCTGACACATATCGAATCGAAGACATGGATGGTAAGGTACAACCTTATCATGGAACATTGAGCATTTAAGAATGTACTACCAATGAATGTACTGAATAATTGGAAGACCCTTCCTAACCTTTGTAAATAAATGAATACTTTGTACGAAGAGCTAAAGAACAATGTTCATTTTGGAAGCGTGAGCACCTCGGAAGAGAGGGTTAGATTCCAAAGGAGATTACCTCATTTGAACTCTGAGACGTACATCACATCCCTCACCTTGACGAAGCTGAATGTCAAGTGAGAAGCTTTTACATGGATGAACTATCCACCATGTGACGAAGTGTAGGCGCCTCAAATGAGAGGGCTAGATCACAATGAGGATCACCTCGTTTGAACTCCGAGGCGTACATTACATGCCTCGTCTTGATGAAGCTGAACGTCAAGTGAAAAGCCTTTACATCGATGAACCATCCACCATGTGAAGAAGTGTGGGTACCTCGAAGGAGAATGTTAGATCCTAATGGGGATCATCTCATTTGAACTTCGAGACATACATCACATTCCTCACCTTTATGAAGCTGAACATCAAGGGAGAAGCTTTTACATGGATAAATCATCCACCATGTGAAGAAGCGTGAGTGCTTCGGAGTAGAAGATCATATCCATAAAGGAATCACTTTGTTTAAACTCTGAGGGGTAGTCACAAGTCTTCCTTAACGAGGCTGAACGTCATCGAAGAATATCAAAAAGAGGAAGCAAAATGCTACCAAAAACATCGAGTTAAAATCCTTTAATTGAGTTATCCAAATATGAGGTAAACTTATCCAAACTATAATTTTAGAGGGAAGTTTACTGAAGTCATTAACGAGTAGACCATTCTTTAATTATTATTTGAACAGTTCGTTCGAGTTATTTAATTGTTTGTCGAGGTCGCCTTACTTGGAAGAAAAACAGTTAAATAACAAGAAAAGCAGTAAAATACTTTTAAAAGTTCCATTCATTAAAGAAAAGTTAAGTACACTTGGGGGGCCATTACAACATATAAATATGAACTATGCTACTGTTGAGGTGGATGGGGGTGCCAACACTTTGTTAGTAGATGCTTCAGTTGCTATTTGACCTGAAGATTCTTCAGCATGAGTTTTCTCTTGGTCCACCTCATCTTGAGCAGCTTCCTCAACAGGGGTCTGAGGTACTTCATCCATAAAATCCATCCTCAGTTCAGATGAGTTGAGTTTAGGGTAAAGCTCCTCCACTATTCCTACCACCTCGGCATAAGCGAACCTTCTCCAACAAGTGGCGAAGTGCTGGTACTCTTCAGTCAAATGAAAATTGGCCATATAGTTTTTCACCGCTACTTTCCCAACTTGATGAGCCTTGGCTTCAGCCCTCTTTGCCTAATCTACATAGTGTTTTATTTGGCTATCCACGAACTGGTTCGCATTTCTGCAATCGGTGAGCTCCAAGTTTGCTTTTTCTAGGGTCTCTTGGTTAAAGAGGCCACTTCACATTGAGACTCATGAACCTCTTTCCTCAAGGCCTCCATCTTAGCCATGGTAGAATTGAGCTTTACCTCATCTTCAACTCGTTGGGCCCTCATCGCCTCCGCTTTCAAGTTTATCTTTTTTATTTGTTCCTCAGTAGCAACCAACTTGTCCACCGAGGTCTTACTCCTTTGTTGAATGTTAGCCAAAGCTACCTAACATTCTAGGGCCACTACAAAGTCCCTAACACTTTTGGCTTACTAGTGTTGAGGTTAGGTCTACCACGTCACAAATGGACACATGTATCTGCCACCGCTCCGTCTAAAATTTGTGAAAGTTCTATGTGGCACCTCGAACTGGTGGTGGCAGTATTACAATTACTGTAGGAACAATCTTGTCATCCTGCCCTGCTAAAAATCTACCGGACTTCTTCGGAATCCTCTCTGTTTTCTTTGCAGCCTCCGAGGCTTGAGCTTCCTCTTTCTCCTAACCTTTTCTACCTTCACCACCTTCATCAAGGACTCCATGAGCTTGGGCAGTGGGAAGCATCTTTTTTGGATGGGACACAGTAGTTCCAAACTTCACCGAAGCCCCGCCAATGAGAACCAACTTCCTTTTCTTCTAGGGCTTTTCCACTTTCCCCTTGCCCTTGTCAGTAACCCCCGGGGCCTTTTTGGAAGCCTTTTCCTCAGTACATTTTTCAGTGTGGTTCTTGTTGAGGAACTCCAATTTACTCCTCACTTGCTTGGCACAAGAGGATGATGGCTTCAGAGCTTTGGCCCAGTTGGAGCCATGGCCTTTAGGATTGTGGCCATGTCAGGAGTTGGGTACTCTTTCCTCATAAATTTATCTGTAAGTAGCAAAAAAGAAGCAAGCTTGAGAACCTACAATAGGAAATGAAATGAAAACAACAAAGTACAGTGGTTTACCCTTTGAGGACATCAATCTGAAGTCAATGAAGTATCTATTTCTATCAATAAGGTGGTCGAAGCTCCAAAGCTTTGCTGAACGCTTGTAGATATCTACAATAACCTCTCACTCCACCTTGTAGAGTTCGAAACGAGAACCAAAATATGCAATAAGGTAACAAAGTTAGTTCAACATACAAGCAACATAATCAAAGCATTGAAAATGAGGCACTTACGTGCTTCATAGTACTAGGTTGGTACTGTGGAGGCTGGGACAGTCTCTACCTCTACCATCTGCTACCTATGTATAACCCAAAACCATGACTCCTTCCAGCTCTTTATGGAGGAAGGGAATCCCACAACCAACGGAGCATGGGCCCCATAGAGAAAGAGGTAATACCACCCTTTAGAGTCATCTTTCCCTAGTACCCGGGCTGGAAGATTGTTTGGAAAACATTCAGGGGCATGTCCTCATCTAGGGACACCTCTTTCCAAAGGAAGTAGGCCCCAACCTAGTTGACTCCACCCATTTGGTAAAACTTAAGTTGGAGCCAACATAAAGTCCTTAGCACCGCCTTAAAAAAGGGGTGCAAAGGTAGACACATCCCTGCTTCAAACAGGAATTCACTGATTGCCATACATCCAGGCCTCGAAAAACAGGGACGTTTGTGGGCTTCGGGAACTAACATTTCAACGTAGTGAGGGATGTAATATTTTTGCCTAAGTTCGACTAGTTTTGTGGAGGTCATGGAGGAAGGAATTTTAGCAGCCCCCAACTCGCTTCATAATCTATGGGTTCCTCACTCCTAGTGTACCATTCTTCTAATTCTCCAGAGACTGACTCTCTCCCAAACCTAGCCACTATAACTTTCCTTAACATCGCGGATCTATTAAAAAGTGCAGAAAAGTGGTGAAGAATTACAGAAAGTGATAAAAGATTGTGAAAATGATGCCGCAACAAAATACCTAGAAGGAAAGCTTTAAGAACGATCGTCGGAAAACAAAAAGATGTCGAAAAATTTCAAAACTTGAGAAAATGCGAGTGATTTCGTGATTATCCTGTGCCTGCCTTGGCGCGTTAGTCCTTGTCGCAAAAATGTGTAGCCATCATTTCACATTTAATGTGACGGTCGTACATGTATTGGAAGTTGTACCGCTTCAGTTGTCTGGTATTGGTAACGTGCGAAATCGTCAAATCATTAGCACCAATATCAAGGTCAATCAAACTAAATCAAACTCGATAATTCAACATTTCCCTATCTCAGCTTCAAAACAAATTCAGCTATCCTCAAAGTAAATTAGCCTCAGCAGTTCAGCATTTTCCTGTCTCAACTTCAAACAAATTCAGCTATCCTCAAAGTAAATCAGCCTCGACAGAGCTTCAAAACGGATTCAACTATTTTCATTCACTAACCTCGAAAGTTTGGTATTCTTTATTTTGAAGTGAGCCAGTTCTAAATCAACTATCAATTATATGCACAATATAAATATCTATGCCTGGACTTGGGGGACTAGTATGATGAATCCAAAATTTTAAAACTTTTTGCGATACCCAGGAGGGTACTTCGTTTATTACTAAAGTCCATGCATAACATAAATAATTACACATGGACTTAGGAGACTATTGTTATGACTTGCTACTAGCATTGCCATGTGGCAGACCCATTGAAATTGTGGACCCACTCAGACGAACCATCAGCCATAGAAGATGAGGCCCTAGGAATTTTCAAGGCCCGTTACTAATCCGAGGTGGACATGACGAGTCGGCCTAGGTCCAAGGCTCTACCCAGCTAGTGACGGCCCATGTGCAGAGATCTTGAATTTATTATAGAAATTTTATTTGAATAATTGATGTGACTTTTGTAAAAGGCGTATTTGTGTCTTGTCTTATCAATAGGATGTAAGAGCACTAAATACTTTGTAGAGCTAAGAAAGTCAACATGATGGCTAGGATTTGATGCTTCGGCCGAGAGAATGAGGCCACGTGTAATTTCATCTAAGGGTCATCATTCCATTTGTAACACTATAAATACCCACACCGTTTAACGATTGAAGACTAATGTAACTTTAGATCATTGGAGCAACTTGTTTTATTCTTTTATATTGATTTGCGATCTTTAATCTGAGTTCATAGTGATCGGTTATTATTATACAATCATATCCCGGATATCTGGCCGAAACCCGAACGGAAACGTCTCGTGTCGTTGACCTTCTGCCACATCCAATTTTGGAGTGTTCCGGACCGTTGATCGAACTTTACGTATTGGATCTAGTTTACGCACGCAGGAGTAGGTCCTGTATCTGTTGGTAGCATATTTTGAGGTCAACATTGTCCATCCGCCACCACATCACCACCGACCTTTTTATCTAATTCTGATGCATAAGTCCCATGATCCTGAAATTGTATCATAAATAGCTGTGAGACAATATCTAAAGCGATCCATCTAGTAGCAACTTCAAACATTTTTTACATTACGCGATTCGAACTATGTAGCCATGTTATAATTACGAGAGAACAAAAAGAACAACAAATTGCATCTGATATACCTGTGTCGGCTCTATTGCTGCTGAACCTTTCGAAGATTCAGATTCTCTATCATAGGTACTTCTATAATCAGGACCTACAAGAATAGTGTATCACCAACCTCAATGACAAATCAAAAATACTATAGAACCATAAATTTGAACTACAAAAACATCATTGGATCACCTCAAAATAAAAAGTGATTATCTCAGTAGCTTCTAGAAAGCTATTATTCTCGTGCTATAACCACAAGAAATGAAATGGAGATATGCTCATCACATGAATACTTAACAAGCCAACTCGTTAACATGGTAAGGAAACAATAGCTAACCACATGTTCAAACCGCGGGTCTCTTGACCAACACCTTAGCTCTTTTCAAAATAAAAACTTACCTTTTCATCAAGTAACAAAAGTATAAGAACTTAACTATGTGAGAGTGCCTTATGCGCACCACAATACCAGTCTATCATCTTGACAATGTACTTTACCCCTTTCTTTAGTCACAACTTGTTATATTTTTGTTGATAGATAGTGGTTTTTTTAAATAAGAAGAAAGAATTGCGGAGATGGAGGACCATGCGATTACAACTATGTCTACCAAATGGTGACAGCTTTGAGATGATGAATTGTTAGCATTCATGTTAAGCATCAAAGGTTCATCTTTTCTTAAAAGAATGTTTAGAAAGTGTTTATAAACAGTTTAAATTACAAATAAATAGAATTGTGCGGTGAAAAATGGATAATAGTTGTAGGTTTCTCGAAATGTGGATGAAAAGTGGCTTGAGTGCTTATTAACATTTATAAACATGAGCCAAACATAGGCTAACTATCCCGAATTTGTCAAGGCCACTACACACTTGTCAGTAGAAGGTACCTCCATTTATAAGCAAACATTATAGCGGCTGAAAGTAACAATCTTCATGAATTACAACTCCCAAAAGGAGTTCATTCATTGCACGGGTAATAGTAGGGTTAAATCCACCAATGATCACCCAACTTTATACTTAGTATCACCATAGCCACCCAATTTTATTTTATTTTACCATGACCCTTACTAACCACTTATTCTCGAAAATTGACCTCTAACTTGGGATTTTTCGTATTCTCATCTGAATGGTTAATCCACATAATAATTTCACACATGGAACCCATATTCATCTCAATATCTCCCTATACTAGTTTAACCATCTCCAAACTATCCTATAAGTGGTGTAGGAAAGTATATGATCACGATTTTTCTTTCAGGATTGAATCAACCATGTTCAACTTCTCTCCGAGTATGAACCAATTCATTAACTCAAAATGCGAAACATGAGTATAGTACGTAATAAAGATCAAGTTTCACATCAACAAGTATCAACCAACTCAACATGTAATATCTCCACAATTTTAAGTCTAACATATAACTCCAATATATAAATAATTTCTGGCAAGATTATCCATCCCACACAAACACACATAAAGACTAAAAAGATTAAAAGGTTTTTTTTTTTTTTTTTTTACTAAAAAGACACAAAAATCACACAAACGCAGTCAACTATGTACAACAGTCAATGATCATATAACAGATTCAGCCACCCCTAAACCTAACATGTGCATTGCTTTCAATATACAAAAATAGAACAATGAAAAGCAAAAAGTAGGGCAAAGAAGGGATGTGGGTACTCCCCTGGTCAATCTGAAGGCGGCGATGGTGGAAAATGTGCGTAATCCTCAAAACCTATTGGAGTTGGGGAAGGTGGAGGAAGGTCCAAAGGTAGGCAAGTAAAAATCTCTCTTAACAGAACAGACTGTTGGCCCATTTTATTTTGGGTGTCATTCACCATAGCATACCTCTCATCAATCCGTCCTTGCATGCCCCTAATCATGTCATAGGATTGATCAACTCGAATACTAAGCTCATAAATCTGTTTCGCATATATGATCCATTCTCTTGGAAACCAAGTCGACCTTTTTGCTCGCACTTGACTCATCCTTCCGTACTAATAGCATATGGTCATGTATAGTAATGGCATGGGTCTCCATGTGACCAACTCTCAAATTCAAGGACTCAATCATCCACTCTATTCGTAACATGCCCTGGATGGTTTCAGTTGATCCTACAAGTAACTGTCGCAAGAGTTGGGTGTTGCGCGATAGGGTCAGCCTGTGGGGTCTACATGCCCACTTGTTGCTGCTGTTGATGGTGCTGTCTACTTGCAAGGATATTTCACGACAAATTTTCTACGGAGTTGTACTCTCGAGGATAAGCATACTGATAAGGTTGGGAAAAGTATCTTCTAATGTGCTTGTGGTGTCGAACCAAACTCAACAATTTGATTGTTTATGAATGTCCCAATTAAATCTTGAAAGCCCGTGCCAAGTGGAAGAGAAGTCTTGTTTTGGAAAAGTTGAAAGTAGACATATGCGAGGTGGGTTCAATGTTGTGGCAAATAAATTTCATCAGCACTGTCAATGAGCGAGTCAATTGGTTATATTCAAACTCTTCTCCTACTTCACCATGTCTTCCGTAGAGCATATGAACTACCAGAGCCATATCCTGGTCCAGAGGTACCGAGACGATGTTGTCCCGAGTCAGGATGTGACCAATCTAATGGATGAATGATGCCGACTCTACATTAACATACCGAAGTAATATAAATCCTAATCTAATGTATTAAAGTTGAATAAATAAAATGGAAGAGAATTTGATTGCCTCCCAATAAGCGCTTTTTTATAGTCTATAGCTCGACTTTGTTGCTTAGGCTAGTTTGTATTATTAAGTGGCACGATTATTTTCTCACTAGAATAATCACCTCCCCAATAAGCTTTCAATCATTGTCTGTTTACTTTGAACCTCCTCTGTTGATCCTGAGATATCACCTCCACAGCGCCTTAAGAGAACACGGCTACTACTATTAATGAACCCGACCACCTAGATTTTAGCTTTCCCAAAAAGAGCTTGAGGCGTGAATTGAACTTCTGCACTTGCTTACCAACCTCAAACTCCTTTTTCCTTATATGCTTATCATGCTATCTCTTGGTTTTTTCTTTGTAAATCTTTGCATTCTCATATGATTCTAATCGAAACTAATCGAGCTCATGAGGTTGAAGAACCATATTTTCACCTGCTGCCCTCATATTGAAATTTAGCAAGTGAGTTGCTCAATATGCTCAACCGGTAGATGACAAGCCTTCCAATTACCAGCCTATATGGAGACATGCCAATTGGAGTTTTAAATATTGTTCATACGCCCAAAGTGCATCGTCTAATTTTCTTGCCCAATATTTACGTGATGCATTGACCGTCGCTTTGAGAATCTTTTTCAGCTCCCTGTTGGAGATTTCCACTTGGGTATTACTTTGAGGGTGATATGGAGTCGCGACAAGATGTTTCCCTCCGTACTTAGCCAATAACAAAATCAATAAGTGATTGCAAAAATGCTTCCCACCATCACTAATAATCGCTCGGGGTGCCATATCTCATGAAAATATTTTTTTTTTCACGCATTTAGTTACCACGCGACCATCATTAGTTGGCAAAGCGACAACCTTTACCCACTTGGATACGTAATCCACTACCACCAATATGTATTATTAACTATAGGAAAAGGGGAATGGTCCCATGAAGTCAATACCCAAAACATCGAATATCTCAACTTCTAGAATGCTGTTTAAGGGCATCTCATTCCTTCATGAGATATTTTCGGTCCTTTGACACTTATCATAATTTTTCACCATATCATGTGCATCCATATAATGTGCATCTTTGAACAACGTAGGCAATAAAAACTTGATTGTAGTACTTTTGCTACTGTCTTGATTGCTGCGAAATGACCTCCATATGGTACAGAGTGGCATGATTCTAACACTTGATGCTGCTTTGCTTTTGGTACACATCGACGTATAATCTGATTAGGACCCCTTCTATAAAGAAATGGATCATCTTGAAAGTAGTATTTCAAGTCATTGAAGAATTTCTTCTTCTAATGACTTGAGTATTTCGGTGGAATTATGGAGCAGGCCAAATAATATACGTAATTTGCATACCATGGCATAGTGATGATCTGAAATAACATCTCATTTGGGAAAACTTCATTGATTTCTTCTATAGGGTCTGACTCCTGTGATTCAAGATGAGATAGGTGATCTGCAACAAAATTCTCACTCCCTTTTTTATCTTTGATCTCCAAGTCAAACTCTTCCAACAAAAGTATCCATCTAATAAGTCTCGACTTTAAATCCTTCTTTCTCATCAAATATTTCAAGGCAGCATAATCCGTATAGATTACCTTTGACCCAATCAAATATGGCTTGAATTTGATAAAGGCGAACACCAACGCCAAAAGCTAATTTTCTGCAGTAGCATAATTTATCTGGGCCTCATCTAAAGTCTTACTGGCATAGTGCATGGCCTATGAAATATTTTCTTGCCTTGACTCAAAGCTGTCCCCATTGCATGATCACTGGCATTAAAGTGTTGAACGCTATTAAATAGTCCTAAAAAAAGTGAAATGGAGCCATTTTTTCCAATAAATTGCATAAAGGTTTCGAGATTTTGGAAAAGTCCTTGATGAATCGACAGTAGAACCCAGCGTGACCCAAGAAACTTCTGACTCTTTTCACTTTTACCGACGGTGGTAGTTTCTCAATAACCTGTATTTTAGCTTTGTCTGCCTCAATACCCATTGCTGATATCAAATGCCCTAACACAATCCCTTCATAAACATGAAATGACATTTTTCCCAATTTAACACAAGGTTTGTGTCTCACACCACTGCAACACCTTTCCCAAATGTTTGAGGCATTCCTTGAATGACTTTCTAGTGACTGAGAAATTATCCATAAATACCTCAATGATATTCCTACCATGTCCGAGAAAATAGACATCATACAAAGCTGAAAAGTAGCGGGGGCATTGCATAAATCGAATGGCATTCTTTTATAAGCAAAAGTGCCATAGGGACACATGAAGGTAGTGTTTTCCTGATCATCCAGTACTATAGGGATCTGGTTGTACCCTGAATAATCATCCAAAAAGTAGTAGTAAGCATGTACATCCAGCCTCTCCAACATTTGATCAATGAAAAAAAGGGAAAATGATCATTCCTCATGGCATTGTTGAGTTTGCTATAATTAATGCAAATTCTCCATTCCGTGACTGTGCACATAGAAATGAGCTCGTTATTTTCATTTGGAACCACTGTGACACGACCTGTACTGGACCGACCTAATGGTTGTTTGATATGGGATAAATAATCCTTGCATCCAAAAGGTTTAATACCAATTTTCTTACCACTTCCTGCATAGTAGGATTTAATCTGTGTTGATGCTCAATCGAAGCTTTATAATCTTCTTCCATCACTATCTTGTGCAAGCAAAAAGAATGACTAATCCCTTTTATACCTGAGATGGTCCACCATATCACTGTCTTGTGATCCCTAAGCACTCTCAGCAACTGATCTTCCTCTGATTCTGTAAGAGTATTCAAGATAATTACTGGAAGTGAATTCTTCTCTCCTAAATATGCATATCGAAGGTGAGAGGATAGTTGTTTAAGTTTAAGGGTTGAAGCTTGCTGTATAGATGGTAAAGGTTTTGTGGGGCTTTTACCGAGCTACAACGTGGTTGCTTGAAAAGAGATGGTACGGCTACCAAATAATGTGCACCTTCTTGTGCTTCCTCCCTTTTTATGGTATGTCCTGAGAATGCACCAAACAAGCCTCCAGAGGGTCTTGAGGGTGATCAAGTCTGAATGTCTCTGGTACTGCTTTCTTGATTACATCAATTTCCATACAAGAGTCTAGTTCATTCTGAAATTTGAAAGCTCTAAACATGTTGATTTTTAGATACTCATCATCTAACCTCAATATCAACGGTTCCTTTTCATATCAATCAAAGCTCTTCCCATAGTAAAAAATGGACGACCCAAAATGAGCAGGACATCTCTATCATCCTCCATATCAAGGATAATGAAGTCTGCTAGAAAAATAAATCTATCGAATTTCACCAAAAATGTCAAATGCCTCGATGATGCTTGATCGACTTGTCAGCCAACTGTAATGAAATTGTAGTGACTTTTGCTTCCCCCAAACCTAGTTTCTTGGAAAGAAATAAGAGCATCTTCAAGAGACTCTTTAAACACGAGAGGCTCTCTATTTTAAAGAATCAACATTTAAAATCATGCTCCAAAAGACTTTTTAAATTAACATTTTAATTTAGAGAGTGAGTTTGACTTTCCAAATTTGGAGAGCCAAACTCACTCTCTATAATAAAATGCATTCAAAGTGTTTCAATTTTCAAAATGAGTTTGATGAAGTATTTCAAAATTTTAACTCTCTAAATATATAGATGCTCGCCAAATGATAGAATATGCTCTTTAAAAATAGAGAGCCTATTGGAGATACTCTAAAGGTATTAAATTAATGCTAACTCCTAAATCACATAATGCTTTATCTATATATAAGTTACCAATATTGCAATGAATAGTAAAAATCCTTGGATCTTTTAACTTTGGTGGTAACTTATGTTAGAGAATTACATTGCATTCTCTAAGGTTTTGTCTAACTCCTCCATTTGCTCCTTGCCTGAAGTAGGTACCTTCTCTATGACAGTTGTTGTTTGCTTTACATGTATTTTGGGTAGCTGAACTCCACTACATGTAGTGATTGCTTCGACTTTCTCTCTAGGATTAGTCTTAGTATTGCTAGGTCCCCTCAGTTCTGCCTGATAATGCGGCTGCTATCTGTCCCACTTGTTGTTCCAAGTTTTTGATTGAAGCCTGTTGATTCTGAAAATTGGTCTCAGTTTTTGAGATGTATTGAGAAAGCAAATCTTCCAATGATGGCTTTCTCTCTTGTTGTTGCTGATGTTGGAACCATAGTGGCCTGTTCTGATTGTTTCTTCCTTATCCTTATCCTTGCCCCTGATTGTTTGACCATGAAAAAAAAGGATGGTTTCTCCAACCCGGATTATAAGTGTTGGAGTAGGGATTATTTTGTTGTTTCGAAAAGTTCTGTTCGTAGCTAATATCTTCCGACTGAGTAGCCTGTGTAGATGTCANCCCGGATTATAAGTGTTGGAGTAGGGATTATTTTGTTGTTTCGAAAAGTTCTGTTCGTAGCTAATATCTTCCGACTGAGTAGCCTGTGTAGATGTCAAAAGGCAGCGTGTAGTAGTGTGGTCTTCTCCACAACCTTTGCACATAGGTGGTGATTAGTGTACCATGTTGACTGATTGAGAGAGATTATCCATTTTCAATGTAAGAACCTCCATTTGTGCCGCCATTGCTGTCATTACATCCACGTTATGCACCCCTGCTATTTTCGTTGGAGCTTTCATATCGGTTGGTCACATCGATTGATTCTTGACTATTTTTTTCATACAATTCATTGGCCTCATAGACACCAAGTCATCATTGATCCTTCTGCTGAAACATCTATCATATTTCTGAACTCTTGATGTAGCCCGTAATAGAAAAGATACTGTTGAGCCTGCTTAGGAATGTCCAGGTTAGGGAATTTTCTAAACAAATTCTTGAACCTCTCTCGTGCTTCAAAATAACTCTTAAAATCTTTCTACTTGAAGGTGTGGATTTCATTCCTGATTTGGTGAACCCGAGAAGGTGGGAAGAACTTCATAGTGAATTTTTGAACCATATCATTACATGATTGTATGCTTCCTGGAGGTAAATAGAGGAACCATTCTCTTGCGACATCCTTCAAGGTATGAGGGAATAATCACATTCGGAACCTGAACCTGATTCTGGTTATCAGCCATTCTCCTTGCCTGGCGTTGCTCTCTTCTGCAATTTCTGAATGTCCTTTCGATTT
>CAIGRN010042229.1:0-22297 GCA_903798345.1 Fraxinus anomala
TTTGTACAATTTCTATATGTAGTCAAATCTCAATAAATGCAAGACATGTCACGTATTTAAATTATGCAGAGAGGTAAAAATGTCCAATTTTGACATTCTTGCAACTAGTTTTAAAATGTAACATTTTTGGTAATGACATATGGTGTAATTTAAAAGAAAATGATGCGCAGCTCATGAACCCGTTTGGCTCAACCCTTAGGCCCACAAGCTTATGGACGGAACAAAGCAAAGCCGAGCTCGAGCCCGACCCGGATTTATCATGCCTAGCAATACAAGATTCCTCTTCCCCAACAGAACCCATAGCAAACAACCCAGTTTTGCAAATGCCTCAGCAGTACAGCTCCAAAATAACCTTCAGCTCAAGTATTAATCCATTGTACACACAAAACATAAACTTTTATTTCGGACCTACACAATACATTAGAAGCCTCTGCTTTCTCGTATTTTGCATAGATTAGTAGTAAAACGCCCATAGAATAAGTTTGATTTACACAAACATGTATGCACAAATTGATTCTAAAATATCATTTCATGCCAGGCAATGAGAATTTATATATATATATATATATATATATATTACAATTTCTAATTCGAGATTAGAGTACATAAATGAAACCCAGTTCAAAAATATCCAGCAAACTGTTAATTTTAACAATATTATTCTATGATCTAACAAGAAAGGCCAAGATCAGTACCAAATTCCCTCAACGTAACAGTGCAACACAAACCTTCAACTTTCAGTTCTTTGTCACCCAATTATATATATGTACAACCATTGTCTCAAAAATTCAAACATGGTTGGAAGCAGTGACCTTCACCCTGTTTGGTTGATGGGCCAAAAACCACAAGAATATGAGCTACTGAGCAAAATATCAAATTCCAGTTTCATAGATCCACCTCCAATTCCATGCTATGTATTCTTGTTCAGCACTACAATGAGCAAGTCGAGACAGTAATAGGTCAAACAAAGGTCCAGCAGTTTCTAGCCAGACAATGGGCTTGTGCTTACCCTGTGAGGCACGAGCACTGGTTCGTTACTCGAAACTTTCACAGCAGCAATATCTTCTAACTGCTTCCAAGTGGCTTCACGCTTTATTTTGATTTCTTCTTCTTGAGCTTCGTCTTCTTGGTACTTAAGCAAACACTCCTCAAAGAGCTCGGAATCAGTATCAGAGAAGATCTTCTGAACATTTAGTGTCAAGCTCTGCACTGCCTGATTCCAGTGGTTTCTTGCATTCTTCTCTAAGGCAGGGAAGATAATCGGGAAAATAACTTTACGATTTTGTTTGATCAGATTCTCGATATGATCATTATTCCATAGAAATAAAGCCCTCTCTGCCACCTGAAGAAACAAGATCTAGACGATGTGATCGGGAAGAACTACGTTATCTATAATATATTAAATAATACGTCAAGTGAAAATTATTTTTTTGACGATTATAGCCCTACTACAATTTAATATCTTACTTTTCGTTTTTCAATATGTATTTAATTTACAAATTGTAATAAACACTATAATTAATTCTCAATTAATTAACATTCACATTCATTTAATTAATATTAATATTAATTAGAATTTGATATTCACATTCACGTCCATGTCTCTGTTATTAATTCTCAATTAACATTTAGACACATTTGATTAATATTAATTATAATTTCACATTCAAGGATTTAGTTCATTATTCACATCCATATATGATTAGCATTCAGTTTCACTTAGTTAAATTATATTCATTTAATATAAATGATTTATCATTCATTGTCACATATATATTCCTTGGTATTAATTCTAAATTAATTAACATTCACGTTAATTTATGTATTGTATTTGCCATTCATCTTCATTTATGCATTTAGTTATAATTCTAATACTCACATTCAAATATGCATTTCACTATTTATGTGCATATATAATAATTAATATTTATTTTCAGAGACTTACATTTATCTCATATTTAGATCAAAAGGGTAAATGGATAGTCAAATATTACTTTCACAACATTTATAAAGTATTTTAAAATAACGTGCACGTTCAATTCTGACTAGTACAAAAAAGCTACAATGAAATTGATAAGTAATACAACATTATATATTTTGTTTACCCATGCTTTTTATATGCAAACTTCCACGAGGCATAAAATACTTAGTATTGAACTCAAACCCTAGTTTTAATCTCAATCGTATAGTGATATATCTTTCTCCAGTAGCAAAGACATGAACAGCCTTGTTTTATGAAAAATGCATATAACATGAGAAAAGAACCCAAGTTTCAGACGTACACAGCAAATTCTCAAAAGAGGACTGGAAGATTTTGAAATTTGAATCTAAAACGAAGAGCACATATTTTTATTCTTTGAATTCTACATTTCCTTTCAAGCGATCAACCAGAAATGGTTAAAAAAGCAAGCCACAGAAATATAACACAAAATTAAAATATCGCCGTTTTCTTCTCACATAGCTAGTACATGTTTTGATATAACAAAGCAAGAGAATCCAAGAGAAGCATATTTCAGGAGAATAAGAAGGTTTCTAAACTAACGTTAAGAATTTGGACGCAGATACTTGTGCGGGAATCGGTACGCAGATACTTGGGGTGGGAATCTGTGTCTCATTGTACAATGTTACCTTACCATGGTTGGTCAATGCACATTACAGATTATTATGATATTATACTTTTCTTTCTTTTTTGAAAAGTAGTAGTAATGGATTACTCAAATTACCAAAGAAGTATTCTAATACTTGATTAAGTGGTGGTATTTTCTGCCCAAAAAGTCGGGAAATACATTATAATAACAGCCTTCTCTTTTTCTCTCTTTTTCCTTTTTTTTTTCATTACAAGCTTTCGAAATGCCTAGATGACCTTGGGCAATAGTCTAGTCCAATGTCTAGGCAAACATTTAAATGTCTTAATCATCCACCAGACTACATTGAAAGTTTAAAAGTACGAGGAATAAAAATTAATGAAGATGGGAAATAAGGGGTTGTTACAAAAATTTCGAGAAAAGTTTTAAATGATTTTGATAAAAGTTGATGAAATGTGTAATCAAAAAGTTGATGAAATTTGTGAATCCCATGAACTGAATGGCTAAAATTGAAGTTTGACCGATTGAAAAGTTGATAAAATTTTAGCGAAGTTTTATCAAACAAGGGCTAAAACTAGTTTTCGTCATTACACTCTCTTCCATTTATTGTTTCATTTTCTTCCTTTGGGGTATACATATTTTACACAGCTACTGGTGTGCTCATTAAGGACTCACAATGGTACAAAATGGCAGGTTCCTATATAGTTGTAGGGCAAGCCCAAAACAGAAGATAAGGGAACCAAAGTAAGGAGGCAGAAATAATAGCAATGACGAACTTATGTGATAAATGTACACTGACTTGCTGGAAGTCAAAATAGTCAAATGTTTGGGGGCAGCTGCTGGTCCAGAAAAACTTGATATCAAAAAGGAATTATCAGTGTATTAGTATCAACCACGTGAATCCATAAAAGCTGAAATTTAACAGGATGTGTTATAAAATGTCCTCACACTAAACTGACAAATCACAATTCAGATGAGAGAAAAAGAGTAGGGGGACAATGTTGCAGCATAACCAACCTGAAAATGTGAACTGCTCAGGCAATGACGGATCTGGCGGAATAAAGGAACCATACAGCGCTGGAACTCTGGAGGCTGAGTTGCTTCCAAGACTTCCTCCAGTTCACCTAAGAACATAACCTCCTTTGAACTGTTGGTGATTGGCCAATATTTCAATAGGCCCCTTGTGACAGTATCAGCAAGTTTGCAGTCCTTTTCCACAAATTGCGTGATGCAATAAGATAGCTGCTGATGGTACGTGGGCACACACTTTGGTTTGTGAAGCGGAATAAGCACCCTAACAAGGAAAAGTTTGTGCTCTTCTTTCAATGGCAAAGCAAATCCATTTATAATACTGCCCAAAATTTCTAACAGTTCTGCAATTCCATTATGCTTCTCGGTTTCAAAAATAAAACGGTAAAATATATTATTGATTGCTTTTCTAATGAATGGACGGTGCACCATGAATTTTCCATATATACGGTGCAGAACAGTCTTCAGATACTCCCTTTCTCTGGGATCTTCTGAATCAAAGAGATCTAATAACCTTAGAACAAAAGAATGATCTATATACCGCTTAGCCAGCTTTGCATCAGTCTCTGGTGAAGCCACAAACCTGAGAAGGAATTCGTGGACAATTTGCAAGTGGGACCATGCAGGGTCCATCAAGGGTTCATCTTCTTCCAAATCAAAGGCTTCTAAGACTTTCTTTTCACGAGGCTGTGTAGATAGTGTCCGGAACAAATTTATAGATACCATTCTTACTATCTCTTGCAAAACAGTTTCCAGGAATTTCCCATTTGCAGAAGAGATGTAGTCAACAATATCCACCAAGGTTTGCCGTTTGATGTCTTTTTCTTTCAAATTCTTTGTTGGGTCAGTAAAGTCAAATACTACACAACACAAATTCAGCTTTTTGATTAACAAGTTTTGCTTCTCCGCATTTGGGACATCTCTAAAACTGGGCAGCAATTCATATGGTACAACTCCTGCATTCCCATTCACCTTCGTATTTAACATGTCAGGTAGTTTATTTCCATGATTTATACTGGAATTCAAAGTTGAATTGATCCCATAATGAGATCCAGCATTTGAATTGCCTGACCACAAACCTGTGGTATTATTGTTTCTCGAAGTAGTCGAAACATTGGAAGAGAAAGTAGAGGATCTTCCATCTCGATTTTCTACCAACTTGCCTTGTTTCCGTGGGAGCTTATTGAGTATATTTTTAATCATCACTAGAACTACAAATCACAATCACAATGAAAAATACTAGAATACAATAGAAAACACATCATCAACTGCGAAGAATGTGCACAACATGAGGCAACCCTACCATCAATACAATTCGAAAGACAAGCAGTTCATTATAAACTACTATCTTTTCCACTTGTACAAGCCTATTGGGAATGACATCTGTAAAAGGAAAAGGATTACGAAGAAAAAAATAAACTGACTGCACCTTGAGCAAAATCACCAAGAAATTTTCAATAAATACATAAAATTTCCAGTAAATAAAAGAATGAGATTCTACAAAATTTAACTTATTTGTGCTCTAATACAAAAAAAGAAAGATTTAAACTCACTTCGGCTTTCCTTTCCTTCCCATTCAAAGATTCCCAAATTATTCAGCTAGATCAGGAACTAACAAGATCTGGGCATGATCTACAAAACCCAGAAAATATTCTTCATCCAGAATCACCTACAAATAATTACCGAACAGTAACATCAAAAACTCAGCTCAAGACACGCAGGCACAGAAATGAATAAAAGTGTAAAAAATTGAGACCATTTGATGCTTACAAGAAGTACCGCAGGTAATTTGACTGGAAAATAAATCAAAGGGAAGTAGAGGAATGAAAAGAATTGAATCTTTTTGTGATTGAAATCTGAAAATATGTGGAAAGAGAGAGAATGGCGAAATGCACTGGTGATGGGGTGGAATCAAGACGAAACAATTGTTCTACTCGTTCTTGACGACGTGCTTACTTTATTGGCTTTTTTTGTTTTCTCCTTATTTTTTCTCTTTCAACAGCTTTATTTTGACAACTTACTCTCTCTTTAATTTTCTCTCCTAAAAGCTTGTTTTTCCAAACAAAAATAAATAAATAAATAAATAAAAATTTTGCCGAGAAATGGGGCTAATTTCTACCAGGTTCCTCGATCTTTTATAATATGTTTGCAATCGTTTCCTCAACTTACTAAAAAATGGTACTCGTGTTCCATCTTATAACCACGTAACACACGCAACATTGTTGATGGAGTGAAGGGTATTAGTTGTATGAGCATCGAAAATTTTCGCTTAATTTGGATTTTAAATGAAACTTTAAGTCACATTTTGGATTATTTTGGAATAAAGAAATTTTTTGGATAATTTTACTCTTTAAATTTGATATCATTTAAGAGTCACGTGATCAAAAACTAAGGGTGACAATTGGATTGAACGGATTGTGTACTCAATCGTTCTTTTTATTTGAGCTCGGTCCAAGAATCGGTCGATGGGCCCGAATCAAGCCGACACCAAAAAAATGGACAAGCCGAACTAGGCTTGGCTCGTTAGGCCAGCAAGCCACTTGTGGGTCTGGCTTGTTAAAAAAATGAATGTTGGCCAAATGTCTATTTTATTTTATTTCAAAATAATTTCTCTAAAAATGCCCCCATCTCCCCCAATTCATTTTTTTAACACAACTCTCTACATTCTAAATTTCTCATAGTAATTCAATTTTTATACAATTAGTTCTTAAATATCTATATTCTACTTCTACCAATTTGTTCTTTTATTGTGCAATTCAATCTACGTATTACATTTTCTCTACATTCTTTTTGCATTTAATTTTAATTTCATATTTTATTCAAATTTCAAATGGATGAGTTTGAAGAAATGTTTTTGTATCGACACAGCACACCACTAATTGTAGCTGCCATTTCGTCTCCACCATCCGAGTACGATTTTATAGGTCTTAACGACATTCCAATTCTCGTTGATTTGGACAACAAAGATGTGCATGGAAGCACTAATCAATTTATTTGGATGACATAGAGGAAGAAGAAATCCATATAGTAGGCTCAACTCATAAACGAAGAGATAAATTATTAAGTGTAGGGAACATTTTAGACTAGTGCTCACAGGTCAAGTAAGCGAAAAGTCAAGTATGAAGTAATATGCAAGTATTGCAAAGAAAGATTAACTTGGCAAATGGGTTTCGGAACGACCTACCTAAATATGCATTCCAAGAAGTGTTCAAGTATACATGGAGTTTTGGATCCTACACAGACTCAAATCCAATTTGGTTCTCTCGGTACTGGTTCTAACTCACTTACCAATTGAATCTACTTAAATGAGGCAACACATAAGGGCACAGTCAAGATCATAGCTAGTGCTTAGCGTAGTTGTAGCCCACAGCGCACCAAGTTCATACAATAATTCTTGAACCCAAGTACGAACCAATTACTAGAAACACTCTTCGTCCAATGCTATTGCTACAATGGAAAACAAAATTGCTAACAAGTGATTTACATAAATATCATGGTGTTACATTTTTGTCTGAATCATATGGAGGGTATTAATAAAAAAGTTATATAGTTTTTACTGCTCACTATATATATAATGATGGGTAATGCATAAAAGAATTATCACTTTTAAATTAATTGATTTTTTTCATAATTTTAATAACATTTTTAATTCTTAATGAGTATTATTAAAGAAGTCATTGTGTGAATAAAAATCGTAGTTTTAAGTTTGACAATACAACAGTTAATAAAGCAGTAATTGATAATTAGCTCAGGTTATTAATCCTCATTTTGACGGTATTCTTTTTCATATGCTACAATGAAAAAAATTTGCTAACGAGTGATTTACATAAATATGATGGTGTTACATTTTTCTTTGAATCATATGGAGGGTATTAATAAAAAATTTATATAGTTTACTGCTCACTATATATATAAATTATGGGTAATGCATAAAAGATTTATCACTATTAAATTAATTGAATTATTTTCATAATGCTAATAACCTTTTTAATTCTTAATGAGTATTATTAAAGAAATCATTGTGTGAATAAAATTCGTAGTTTTACGTTTGACAATGCAACGGTTAATAAAGCAGTAATTGATAATTAGCTTGAGTTATTAATCCCCATTTTGACGGTATTCTTTTTCATATCCATTGTGTTTGTCTTATTTTTAATTTAATTGTGTAAGATGATTTAAAATTAATTGAAAATCAGTTCAACATAATTAGAAATGCTCTTGTTAGGTCCAATATTGTAATTGGTAATTCTGTGAACAAAAATGACTTCATTGAACATGTGTAAAAGTCAAGGAGTGAAGTGCAATTTTGTTAGGTTGCCTAGGGTTTGAGTTTGAATTTGGAAACAAGGAAGAAGCTGCGCCAAAATTTCGTTAGCCTCACGCCTGGACATCGCTAGAGTGATAGAAACAAAATCATTGTCGATCGCTTATCGCTCAGGCTTCGCTCGAGCGACAGACCTTTGACTCGAGCGATCCCTTGAGCGACATATTTATGCGGCCAGACCTAATTAGTGATTTTAAAGAGTTTTACATGGCCCATAATACCTAAACGTCACAACTAATACAGAAGTTTGGGACGAATTTCATAGGTTGCTTTATTGTGCTATAATTGCAAAACACTTTCATATCTTTGTTTGAGAAATTCAAGAGGCTATTCATTGATTGATTCATCATTGTTATCCGGCAACTGAGTTTTGGGAAAACATCAAAATTCATTAATCCAAAACACCGACTTCCTTAAAACTTTAAGGAATGGATTTAAGCGCAGGAAAAAGAACATGAATAGACGATTCTTGGGTATCCACTTGAAAGAGATGTGTGCAGAAAATCATGAGACCGAGACAACATATCTTGGTAAAAGATTGTGAGTCTGTAAGTACAGTAGAACTTGGAAGCTGCATGAGGTACATAAGGAGGTCTAGTGGGGTTGTCTGGACAATATCTACGGTAACAGATCGTAAAGCTGGAATGAGCAGCAGATTTTGGAGTTGCAGGGTTTACAACAGCTAGTAGAACTAGTTTGAAATTGAACTATAATCCACATTGTCTATAGTGGAGGTAACTAGCTTGGTCCCGGAGTTTTTACCTAGTTGAGTTTCTTCGTCATCAAACTGTGTGTTCTTTATTACTTTCCAAATATTACAACTGCGGTAATTCAACTTAAGGAAATTAGATTGTATGCTTAACCATCTAGAAACTAATTAAAAGTGACTTGTTGCTTTAATTAGTATTATTCCGCGCGTAAGGTCAAACCTAGTTAGTAAACTACATATTTTCAATTGGTATCAGAGCTTAATTTTGTGTCTTGGCCTTACTGTCTAGATAAGTACTTCGTTGTCAATCTCACCCTATTTTGATGGAAGTAATTATGCGCATTGAAAAGTGAGGATGAAAGCTTTCCTAAAATCTATGGATGAACGAATTTGGTTAGCCATATTTTGATGTCAATAATTATGCTTATTGGAAGGTTAGAATGAGAGCTTTCCTAAAATCTATGGATGAGCAAATTTGGTCAAGTGTGGTTAATGGTTGGACTGCCCCTAGTTCTACAGTTAATAATGAAGTTATCCTCACTCCTATTACTAATTGGACTAGAGCTAACTTAGATGAATGTAACTGGAATAGCAAAGCCTTACATGCCCTATTTATGGCAATGTCCCCTGAAAAATTTAGGAGAATATCTATGTGTGAGATTGTTAAAGAAATTTGGGATATTTTACAGACTACACATGATGGACTCAGGCTGTTAAAAACTCTAAGTTGTAGATGTTGACCACTAGGTTTGAAGAGATTAGGATGAAGAGGATGAGACATTTGATGCCTTCTACGCGAGCCTAAACGACATAGTGAACTCTAACTTCAACCTATGAGAGAAAATTTTCGAGCCTAAGATAGTGCGTAAAATTCTTAGATCCTTACCCGAGCGTTTCAGGCCTAAAATCATGACGATTGAAGAAAGTAAGACATAAATTCCACTAAGGCAGATGAATTAGTTGGATTCTTTCAGACGTATGAGTTGACCTTAGATAAACCAGTTAAAGAAAAATCTCTGGCATTGAAATCCGTAAGAAACACGTGGACTGAATCTTCTGATTCTGATTCACCGGATGATGAGGAGTTAGCTCATCTGGCTAAAAAATTTCGAAAAATATTTAGGAAGAAAAATAACCTTCAAGAGAGACACAAAGTTGGCCCGAGTGAATCTATGAGAAAATCTAAATCTGTGAGGTGCCATAAGTGTCAACGTTTTGGGCATGTGAATAAAGAGTGTCCTAGCAGTAGGAGAAGGCTATGGATGCTATTCTCACTGATGATGAGTCTAGCTTGCAGATTCTAACTGCGAGATCCGCTCGTAAAGATAATGAGAATAATATAGCCTTCGTTGTTAGGGTTAAGGACGGATCTAATCAGTGGAGTGAAAGAGAAGAGGACTTGATGGTGATGAGGATTATGATGAAGAGTCTATGAGAGAGGAAGATATCCAAGAGGCTTATGATAAGATGTATGAGGAGAGTCTTAAGATTCTTACTAAAAACAAAGCATTGAGTGCGAAGAATAAGGAACTTGAATTGAAAAATGAGAAGTTAGTAGCGCACTTTAAGGAATCTACCTCGATCCTGAGTGAAGTGAAATCCATAAATGAATCTTTAGATACTCAGGTTAGGAATCTGACTAGTGAGTTTGAGAAGACTTCTAGGAGAGCTAATGAGCAACAGTTGAAAATGAAACCTTAGAAATCCAGGTTAAGAACCTTCTGAGCGATCTAAAATATT
Organism: Fraxinus anomala; assembly: GCA_903798345.1. Lineage (NCBI taxonomy): Eukaryota > Viridiplantae > Streptophyta > Magnoliopsida > Lamiales > Oleaceae > Fraxinus > Fraxinus anomala. Next base: position 10,388 of record CAIGRN010042229.1, read on the forward strand.
CTAAATCTCAATTGCTTGTCTTCTCTAGTGGTTCTGAAAAGTTAAATAACATTTTAGGAATGGGCAAGCCGACTGGAAATAAAGGAGGTCTAGGCTTTTAGGAAAACAGTGCTAGTACTTCTAAGCCCACTTTTGTCCCTGTCACTAACCAGCACAAACATGTGTCCAACCCTGATCTTAAGGATAAGGGATTTGTTAGACAGAGGCATGCTAGACAACATATGACCCGTCGATCTAGGAATAGACGCAGCGTTCACATACATTGGTCCTAGTTTGTCCCAACCTGCTTTTACTACGGTGAGTTAGGACACATACGTCCTGGATGTCATCAATTCCTAAACAAAAATAGTAACCGGAACATAAATAGAAATAAGTATCAGGAGTTTATTGGTCAGATTGACTTTCTTACTAATCAAGTGAGTCAATTGACAAAGTTAATGACACAGATGAATATGAATATACCTATGACTAGGCAAGTTTGGGTGAAGAAAATTGATCTGAAAAAGTTTGAAATTGATCACTGTGCTCTTAAAGGTAAGAGTATTTGCAAACCTAACTGATTATGTATTTTTGGTGTATGCTCATACTTTATCATTGTGTGACATTAATTTATGTATGTATCATATTTGTTTATTTGTTTTCTAGGTAGAAAACTCATGCATATTTTTATTTTATTTTTCTGTGTTTGACATTTTTTTTTTTACTTGGTACATTCATGTTTTAAAATAAAAAAATGGAAATTTGAAAAATAAAAATTGGGGAAAATTATTTTTACAGCATAATATACAATATACTTGAATTTGTTTGTTATGACCAAGCATGAGTTTAATCGATGATCTGTAACATAATTTCCATTTGTGACTTAAGTTATTTATGGAGTACTTAGTGTATGTGTTTTCATATACCATCTGCAATGCACACTTTATGATATTGTTAGTGGACTCTACCGCATGTATGAGATTTGAGATGTCAATCACATGTTGGTAAGGTGATTTTGAACATGAATTGACTTAATTTATTAGACATAATCTCAAGTTTATTACAGGTAATAAAAAGCTCAATATCTTATATTCTTCTTCGGAGCTTATTTGACTCGAGCAATTAAGCATGTGGGGTTTCTCAAAATGGTTAATGCTATCTTTAAAAGTGGATTGTAAAAATTTTGATAATTCATTTTTTATTGTAGGGACGTGNTGTTCTTTTTCGGAGCCTATTTGACTCAAACAATTAACCTTGCGGGGTTTCTCATAACTTGGTACCTATGGTCAACTGACTTGGGTTAACCGACCTAAAGCTCGTTACAGTGGTCATTTTAGTCGCTTAATGGAGTCGCACTTAAGATGTGAAAAATAATTATGAGCTTAAAATATTGAAAAATATACAAAATAAATATACAAAAAGTCAGGAGAAGAAAAGAAAATATCAATACAAAATGAGCTTTTATTTAAAGGTCCTAATGTGCTTTAAATGGTTTGACTTTCATAAGTAGATGAATATATTTATTGATAGTGATATTTAGCATGTCATTTCTCAAAACATTAAGGTTTGGAGTCCTACTTACAAATGATTAGTGACACTTTACATACATGGGTCACTTATACAATTTACTCTATGACAACTTGGATGGAGTATGTGAGAAGGTTTACTGTACATTGATTATACTTATGCATGCTAACGACTGCATTTTTTATGTTAATGTTAAAAGTTTTGTATATTCCTTCCTCATTTGTAACAAAAAGAGAGAGAGAGTATTTATAAATGCATTTTATCATTTTATGTCGATGTGTCGTTGGGAAGAGACATAGATACATTTGCCTACTACATACAAACATTGAGAGTTTGCAGTAAGAGGGAGAATGTGCATTGCATCTGCATTACATATCATATGCATGGCAGTTTGAGTTTTGATATTTTGTAATGTTAATGTTTCGGTTGGTGTTTTGGTTGACATTAATGTTACATCTCAAACTAACATACTTATTTTATTCATGAGATTTTGATTTCCTATATCATGTGCTTTTACACTGGGAATTGAGTTGTAAATTTCAGGAAATGTTTTGATTGACATTAATATCACTCAAACTAGCATACTTATTTGCGTTCATGAATTTTTGATTTCCTATATTACGTGTTTTTATATTGGGTAATGAGTTTTTGATTTCAGGAAACAGGTATACCAAGAAATGTAAGAAACTGTGCTTTGGTAACTTGGGTAGTTTAGTTTGAATGTTTGATTTATTTTACTGTCTTGACTTTATTTGTATAGTTTTATCACAGAATGCTAAAGGGGGAGATTGTTAAGTCCAATATTGTAATTGGCAATTCTGTGAACAAAAAGGACTTAATTGAACATGTGTAAAAGTCAATGAGTGAAGTGTAATTTTGTATAGTTGAGTTGGGTTGCCTAGGGTTTGAGTTTGAGTTTGGAAATANTGTGTAAAAGTCAATGAGTGAAGTGTAATTTTGTATAGTTGAGTTGGGTTGCCTAGGGTTTGAGTTTGAGTTTGGAAATAAGGAAAAAGCGGCGCCGGAATTTCGCTAGCCTCATGCCTGGACATCGCTCGAGCGATAGGAACAGAACCATTGTCGCTCACTTATTGTCTAGGCTTCGCTCGAGCGACGGACCTTTGACTCGAGCGACAAGTCCCCTCGCTCGAGCGACATATTTATGCGGTCAGACTTAATTCGTGATTTTAAAGAGTTTTACACGTCTCATAGCACCTAAGCGTCCCCAACTATAAATATAGAAATTTGGGACAAATTTCATAGGTTGCTTCATTATGCTATAATTGCAAAACAGTTTCATATCTTTGTTTGAGAGATCCAAGAGGCTATTCATTGATGGATTCGTCCTTGTGATCCGGCAACCGAGGTTTGGGAAAATATCAAGATTCATTAATCCAAAATACCGGCTTCCTTAAAACTTTAAGGAAGGGATTCAATCGCATGAAGAAGAACATGAATATGTGATTCCTGGGTATCCACTTGGAAGAGTTGTGTGTAGAAGATCGTGAACTGAGACAACATATCTTCGTAGAAGATTGTGAGTCTGTAAGTACAATAGAACTTGGAAGCTACAGGAGGTCTACCGAGGTTGATTGGACAGTATCTACGGTAGCAGATCTTGGAGTTGCAGGGTTTACAACAGCTAGTGGAACTAGTTTGGAATTGAACTATAACCCACTCTATAGTGGAGGTAAATGGCTTGATCTTGAAGTTTTTACCCAATTGGATTCCTCAGTCATCAAACTGTGTGTTCTTTATTGCTTTCCAAATATTACAATTACGGTAATTCAACTTAGGGAAATTAGATTGTATGCTTAACCATCTAAAAACTAATTAAAAGTAACTTATTGGTTTAATTAGTATTATTCCGCGCGTGAGGTCTAACTTAGTTAGTAAAATACGTATTGTCAGCTCTAATCTTTATTACGTTATCACCTAGTAGAATACAAACTTTTAAAAAATAGTGTAAAAAACACGAAATGGATTCTGTAACTTTTGTCGCCGATATAGGTCATAGACAAAACTCATCTTTTGCTAAACTCTTGTAAAGGCTATGAAGCTCTTATTATTGTTTTTACCACTCCTGGTACGTAAAGAAATATTGGAAAAATTTACCTATATTATTTCTTTTAACTTAAGTAATGAACCCTAGGTATAATTTAGAGGATAAAAGATTTGTTATAATCCAAATCTCAAATGCGTTAAATTTTAAATTACATATGATAATATAAAGAGTTGTTTTATGTAAAATATACTGCCCAAAGATCTGGTAAAAATGTTAGATGACCGTCTATACCAATGCCTAGCGCTAATGTGTCTTCAGTAAATTTCGATAAGGAAAACCCTGAATTATTATTATTATGTACAATGGTTAATTCTAGTAGAAGTAAGACATATACTGGTACTTCTTCTTCTTTCCCCAATCAAAGTACCTCGAATGCAGGTAGAGGTGGAATACCGAAAGAATTAGCTAGATATTTTACTCACGCTATACTTACAATAGTAGAGTTAGTAGATGCAAAAGATTTAGACTTACTTTATTTTTCGTGAACGAATCAATATACAACTATTTTTCTTATATAACGTGATCTACTAATACCTTTGATTAGTATTGTAGCATTAGAATCTACTTTTAGTGCAGATGATAAGAATTTGTTTGAGTACAAATCAAGACTCAAAGAAGACAAATTAAAGAGTTTAATCTATATAAAGAATTGGAAAGACGTAGAATTTTGACTTCAAGATAAATATACGAAACATAGTTACTAGACCCACCTAGGCATCGACTCGGTCAAGGCACTAGGTCTCGGATTACTTGGACCGGTGGGTCAGTGATTGAACCGACTTAAAAATTATAAAAAAATTTAAAGTATAAAATTCTTTCTTTGAGATAACATTAAATATTTTAAGTTTTTTGTCACTAATTATTTATTTACTTTTAAATTATAATTTTGTTAAACATTCAATTCATCTTAATTAAAATTAATCTTTCAATACATTACACGTCTATAAAATAAAAGTAAACTATTGGACTACAATTTTTTTAAAATATTTAGAGAATTATAAATGATTTCCAGATAAATATAGATTATTGCAAGAAAGTAATAACATTGTTTGATGCTCTAGTGGTTAAAAATATAGATTTTGAAGCCTGGTTAAAATTGGTCAACCGACATGACAATTTGAAATCAAATCGTTGGTTGACCTAGTAAAAAATCGAGTCACTTACATTGGACCAAATTTCTCTACTCGGACTAGACAAAGGCCCGGTTCACCAGTTTTCTAGCCCGATCGATTGGTCCGAGCCCAGATTAATAACACTGATACCAAATACTCTAATTTTGTAAATGATATCTTAGTTCATCATAATTTGTCATTTTTTAAAATTTATTCACTTTTTTTTATAAAAAAAATGTACACATAATAAGTTGTTCGTATACAATTTTAACTTCGTATACACTAAAAGTAGTCGATCTCAAATTCGAATAAAGGATAAGAATTTCAAAAACATATTTAAAAGAGTATGTGTGCTAGTGTGTAAGCTAAGCTGTCCTCGGCCCATAAGCTCATGAGTTTAAGGCCCACAAGTGTCATAGTTTTAAAAAGTTGGAGACATGAACCATTAATACAACAGTTTTTAAATGTTTGGGACCTCAACAAATTTTTTTCCCTAAATAATACAAAGATTAGTGGAGCTTGTTAAGTCTGTTTGGTAGGGATTAAAAATAATTTTTTATTAAATTTTGATAAAAATTGATAAAATATGCGTACAAAAAAGTTATGGGTCCCATGAAATTTGTGATTAAAATTAATTATTGATTTCGACTTAGATTAAAATTTTAATTTCTACCAAATAGGAGTTAAATATTTTTTGAGCATCCTTTCCGGGAAAATGGATATGGCACAGACGTTGCCATGTCCTTGCCATGCCATGGCCAAAGGCATGTCCGATACTCAGTGTTTAGTGTGGATTCAGGAATTAAGACAGCATGTTGGTTTTGTGATGAGCAAGTAAATTCGATGACACAAATCAGGTGGCGTTGATCGATGGGTTGATGCAAGTTGTGTTCAGCAGAATTGTGAACTCACTGTCCAGCTAATTTAAGTACTCAAATTTAATAGAAATCGGGCCATATGGAAGGCATATGACAATAGTTACGGGCGGTTATTGTTGTAGGCTTGATCCAAGGACAATTTTGGCTGCAAGAGAGCAGGATTCCAGGACAGACTGACCCATCAATTGGGTGTGTCAAGTGCAATCTAAATTTCATCAGTTTATTCTAAGTTTTGGTGCATTTTGGAAGTATAAAATAGTGAATGTAATGATGAGACAACAACAATTGTGTTGATCCTTCACAATTTTGTACTTAGTGTGTTTCTTTGTTATATAGAAATAAAGTTGAGATGATTCTCGTAATTTTGGTGTTTTGTTTTACTTTCTTCAATCTTCTGCATACTTGTCTATTTTATGTTTGTTTTTAACATCCGAAAGTGTAAATTCGTGTGTTGGTTGGTTGGGGACGAGAAATCTTAACGCCTTATAAATATTACTTACGGCCATTAGTAACAGATCAACATAACCTTTTTTGTCTCATTGATAACATTCACTATTCTATATATCCAAAATGCACCAACATTTAGAATAAATAGATGAAATTAGAATTGCAATTGACGTGCCAACTGTTTTGGTCAGTTTTTCTAGAAATCTTGCTCTCTTGCAGCCAAAACTGTCCTTGGATCAATCCTACGGCAATAACCGCCCGTAAATATCGTGATATGCCTTCCATATGACCTAATTTTAATGTGGGCTGTAAAAATTGGCTCTTACTAGTTTGTTCGGGTACCAATCTCGAATTAAAAAATCTCTTAAAATTAGTGTAGATTAATTTTGATCGGTTCAGGCCACTAATTCAACGGATTATGACAATTTCTCATATTTTCTTCTAATGTTAGCCTTTATAAAATAATTATTTTTAATCAACATATTTTTTTCAAAATTAACTTGTAAATAAAAATATATTAACTAAAGAAATTATTTATAATAAAAAAAATACATTATAGTTTAAAAAAATTACTCACAAGTAAATATTACTCATATAAGGAAAAAAAATAAAATCACTCGTGTAAAAAGTTGTTGATAAAGTAAAATACTACATATAAGGAAAAAAAATTTGTTTATAAAATATAGAAAAGTAAATATAAGTAAAAATTCACTTATGTGTAAAAATTATTTAAAATACGAAATTAGCTTACAATTGCAAAGTTTACTTATAGGTAAAAAAAATAGTAACTTCAAATTTTAAGCAAATATTTAACCTTTTAAGTTAAATAATAACTTATATGTTAAAAAAATTTACATGTAAGTAAAATATCACTTATTGGTAAAAACATTTTATATAAGAAACGGTAAATTGAAAATTTCACTAAGGGGGAAATATCACTTATGGGTTAAAAAATTTCCATACAAGATTTTACTATAAACTGGAAATTTCATTAAGGGACATATATGAAATTTTATTTTGTTTTTAAAAAAAAAAACTTTTAAAATCGATGGATAATAAACTCTCAATTATGAATTGGACTGTTTTAAAAATCGCTACTAAAATCATTCAAAATCAATCCCCTTATAATCTCTCAAATTCAGTACTTATAAAACGCCCATAATCAGTACCGCAAAACTTCCAAGCAGGCCTTTAGTGCATTTCTTTATTTTATAGAAATAAAGTTGGAACGGTTCCCAAAAATCTTAAGTTTTTTACTTTCTTCAATAATTTGCATATTTAGTCTTATATCGACAACCGAAGTGTAAATTTGTGTTTTGCGGTCTGCCTCGAGGCCTTTGCAGCTTGTAAGAAAACACCCTATGACATCTGCCTATGCTATAATCGCAATTTTTTAATTTATAAAAATCGTGCTTACAACTTTACTTAACCCCACGACTAATAAAAATAAAATTTAATAACCCGACTTTAAGGTTCAGTTCGTAATTTATGTTGTAGTCCAGCCATCCAAGTAAAAATTCCATATAAGAAAATGTCTTGTTATGTAATCGGATTGTTATTAGCTTATTAATGATCACAATAAAACTTCAATAGTGAAATAAAATTTTTGAACTCTTCTATTTTTGTTCATTTTTCATTTTTGTCCTCAACGTTTTTTTATCGAATTTCAACTTTTAACATTCAATTAGTTAACATATCTTGTCTCTGACAAAAATTTCTATCTAAATATTTTGCTGAGGTACATTAAAATAAGAAGTAAATATGTTGTTGAATTCTTGTATTTGTATTTTATTTTGCTTATTTAACAATATGTGAGGCAAATAAATGCTTTTCTATCCTTCTAACAATTTTATGGAAGGAAATTATCATTAGTAATAGAATTGATGATAAGAACATGACAAAAAAGGTGGGGACATAAATATGAAATGATGAAAGATTGAGAGCGTTCATAGCAATTAAAATGTAGTGTAGTTAACAAAACTATGGTGTGAATATAATTATTCTTAATAATTTTAGGGAATGGTGAAAATTTAAAAGGGTAAATTGCATGTGCAATCACTAAAATTTCGGTTTGGTTATTAAATTTAAATTTAGTCATTGAACTTCAATTAGGTAGATTAAATTCAAAGTTAGTTTTGAAATTCTACCAATCAATTACATGCCGCATAAAAAATAAAAAAAATTAATGAAATTTGCTCAATTTTGGAGCCCTATGGGATTGATGTGGAGTCCTCATAGACAAGTAACGGGCCCTTTTGGAATTGACGTGTATTCCTCATGGATAATAATTATTTTAGCACGTAACCCATCTATGTTTTTGTTTTAATTAGCTCATAATTTTTGATGTTGTAAAGCTGATTGAATAGAAGTATTATGTTTTAGATAAGTTGCTTAGACTTCAATTATTACTCAGGTTGCCATTCATTTTTGTTCATGCTTATCATGTGGCATTTTTATGGCAATTTAATGTACTCCATTTGAAACATTAGGAAAATCGTGCATATTTTTTTTATATTTATTTATGAAGTTCGGCCTTCTTGTCTTGCAAAAGAAGTAAGAATTGCGAGACGAGGATGAAGTTTCTCATCTTTTAGATTTTATTTTGTTTATTATTGTGAAAAGACAGATAGTTCTCGACACTCAGATGTTGTTTGCATCGTGAATTATGATTTCTATCAGTTTCTGCATTTAGATGCTCTATTTAGGGGGTGTATTCAAGTGAATTTTTTTAAAGACTTATAAATTCTTTTAAGTGGATAACTTTTGTGAATTTTGTGGATTTTTAAGTGACTTTTATGGGTTTGTTAAGAATTTAAAAAAGTCTTTTATGAATTTCTGTAGATTTTCATTGAAGACTTTTAGTTTTGAAAAAAGTGTTGAGATAAATTTTTATATAATGTAATATTATTTTGAATGACGTTTGGCATGTTCAATATGTACACGTCTAATTAATAATAAAAATATTTTTTCTAAAAAATATAAAAAAAATTAAGTAACCCAATTATATTAACAAATAACCTAAATACCAAAAAATAATAATGACATTTTAGTAATTTTCAACAAAATAAAATAAAATAAAACACCCCCAACATTACTCCACGTATCAAATGCTACAGCAGCACTTCATGCATTAGCTTTCTCTCTTTCTTGTTCTTGATTCTTAAAAAATGGTCCAAATTCTTCCCCTTCATTAACTAGAGAAGATGTTGAATTTTTATTATCAGGTTCAGTTGTAGAATTGAACATAAGCAAAGGAAATTGTGTAATCCTACACAAGCTAATACTAGCTACTCTTGTGTATGATATGGAAATGGAGGAGTTGTTTTGAAAATTGTGAATCATGATTTAAATATATCAAATATACTCTAAACTATGTTCCTCTAGGAGCATGATGAAGATTAATAAATTCTTTTATACTTTCAGGGTCACGAACCTTGACTAGCAAAACTTGAAGATGATAACTGACACCTCGAAAAGGATATAAGAATTGACATCGATTTGAAAATCTACAATCTATCAAAATATTTACGTAAAGAGATACTTGTATAATTAGCAAGTGACTTATACCATGTATAATTATGATTAAAAAGAAAAAAAAATGGCACTATAAAGGCATGCCTTGTGCCACTAAATTCATTTTTTCTTGTTAAAGTATCACTCAATGATAAGTGTGTTTTACACATTTATTTCAGACTACAAACACGGACAATTGTTGATAAATATGTTAGAATATAACTTAATTCTATATAATTTGTGTTTTGCAGGTCAACGTAATGAATGTGACGGAAAATATGAGAAATAAGTGAAAAAAATGACTAAAACGAAAGAAAATCAAAGTTCAGAAACCAAGTTGTAAATAATCGAAAGATGAACCGGAAGAAGAATTGGAGACGTGAAGATTTCGAGGATCAATGGAGCATTGTAATGAAACATTGGAAGAAGAAGAAGCGGGAAAAGAGGTCGAGATTGGCGGAACTGAGTTCGAGGACCAAAACGCAAAAAAGCGAAAGTTGCCAAAACTATGCGGTCGCATAACTTAAATCCTATGCTGCCGCATTGGTGCCTTCAGCAAATTTCAGAGGCCATTTCAGTAATCCTATGTTTTCGCATATGCATTAGATTATGAATTTTTCTTGTTTTTGAAATATTTTTAGTTATACTAAGTCATTCATCGTCCCTAGAGTTCACTAAGAGTCTATGCATGGTCCAAATTGGTTTTGCATGTGTTATGCATAAGTTTAGGGATGTTGGAATGGTATTTAGTTGATACGGTGAGAAAGTCAAGCATTTCGAAGCCAAACGATCAAATTTTGAGTTTTTTAGGATCAACATGTGTTTTCTAGTTTAAAAATATTTTTGGAGCTAAATTCATGGGATTTACGCATACCATGTGGTTTAAAATGTGTTTTGACAAGTTTTGAGAGTGTTGGAAGACCGAGTTACATTGTGAATGAAAATTCGAAATTTTAGTGACAATGACGAAAAACGACTTTTCGAAAAGTTGATTAGGTTTTACAAATTTTTCGATGTTGTATATACTCATTATATTTGTTAGAACTTATTTAGCACAAACATCGAGGTCTCGGAGGTCTCGAATCGTCGAACATGGTAAATTTTTTAAACGGGTTGTAAAACCCCTCCTTGGTAGTCTATGCGACCACATAGTACCTAGAACGCGATTGCAAGTAAGGATGCAGGGCCAAAATTGGCCCTGATGTTTTACTCTATGCGACCGCTTGGGATTACTCTATGCGGTGGCATAGAGTAAATTAGGCCCCCCGTTTTTTTAAAAACACACGACACCACACACACTGTCCCATTCACTCATGCACACGGCCACACACGCACGTGAACATGATGCACACCACCACTCAAACAACCCTCATACATGACACACACCCACAACATCACTCACACTCCCTTTGTCTCCATTATTCTTCAATATCAAAGCCGACATCAAGGTATGTTCTTTATTTTTGCCCATTTCTATGTAAGTTTCCTATTGTTGTTTGGGGGATGAAATTGCATGTTGAGATGGAGTAAGGGCATTAGGTCGATGATGGGTTTGTGATTGTTGAGTTGAATTGAGAAAAAAATTCATGGTTTGATTCATACCTATATCTTAAAATTTCCATGGAAAATGAAGCATTTACAAAGTGTTAGATGAAATGCTGTGACAATTTGTGTGGAATTAGGGTTCATTTCGAATTTGACATTTTTGATATGCATTTTGGATTGCTTTTTGTGCTGATGGTCTTTGCAAAATGTCATTGAAAACACCAAAACCAAAAATGACCACACATAGGCATGACATGACTAGGCACACGGCACTTCAAGTCCCTAACTTTGTCCCTCAGTTTCCTAATCCAAATGATGTCCATTCGACCTAAAATTTGAATATGTGTGAGACTAATATACCATCTTTCATATACTAGAAGGTCGCTCGGCAAAATTTCAATTTTTCTCGACGGTGTCTGGAGCCGAAATTGCTTGGTCGAACGCGGTTTTAAATGAAACATTTTCATTGTTTGACTGGATTTTGGTACAAATGACTTACATGTTTCATTTCTCTTTGTGTTTGTAAAATGCCTCCTAAGCAAACGACCAAAGGAAGTAGCTTCCACTTTGGGTACAGCACGAACTAGGGGACCTGAAGGGGGCATACGACGATTTTTAAATCAAGCGGCCATCACGCGATACTCCGATATCATTAGTCACTGGGCACTACTTCCAGAAAGGCTGGTTAAACTGAAGATTTTCCCGGATTCAAGATAATCACCTTGGTCCAGAACTGTGGTTGTGACAAAGTAATAAAAAGATCACATCCAATGTATGAGGGACTAGTTTGCGAGTTCTATGTAAGTTTAAACAGAGACATCGACACCTAGAGATGTCAAACGAG
>CAIGRN010042232.1:0-61038 GCA_903798345.1 Fraxinus anomala
ACTCAAGATGGTTGGTTATTTGGATATTATGACTAAATTATGACTAAAATGCAATTTAAGCTAATATGACTAAATGAATGCAAAATTATGTTGAATGCAAATGTTTGAAGAAATTAATGAATGAAAAGCACACTACGATCTCGAATCAACAACCAAACTCACTTTTAACCTCTATTTCACAATTCGATAAAACGATGAATTGGTGTAAGAATCAATGTTTCTAAATTATCCAATAATCTCTTTCAAGTAGAATTGAACACATTCTCGCATACCATTTGACTATATTTCTATGACAAATGCAATATACAATAATGTAAGACGTTTTATAAACACTTACGTAAAGTATAGTGGTATATTTCTATCTCCTATCGGACCATATGATGATTTATACCTTGTAGAATCTATTTCTCTTCTCTCGAATGCATAAAATAGACCACCCAAACTCACATAATCACATGCATTTAACTATGGAGACAAAAAAGTGTATATAAATCATTCAACATCCACCAATCATGTTTGAATATAAATTGCACAATTAGAGAATTAAAAGATCACATTGAGAGGTTCATCCTTCACCTAGTACATAAAAAGTCTAGTCTAGCATGGATTAAAAAAAATAACAATAAAAATAATAAAGAGAAGACATCACCCAAAAACTAGGAATTAGGGTTGAAATTTTGAATCTTGAATGAAATCCCTTGTTCTAGCCTTCTTCCTTGCTCTTCAATGGTGATTTTCTCTCTAAGAATGTGTAATCCCTTATTCTGGACAAAATTAAGGTTATATAGGGCGTCAAAAATACCTTTCCATAAGAGATTTGGTCGAACAAGGAAAGCAGAAATTTCGCGTCGAAAATGAACCATGCGACCGCATGGTTATATCCCATGTGATCGCATGGTTAAACCACGTTGGTCCAATTTTTTTCCTGTAATCACTTGGGCGACCACATTGAATTTCTACCACGCGGTCGCATGGTTGAAAGAGGTTTCCAATTGATTTGTTTTGGTCCCCAAGTTTTGTTTCATCTATTTTTTGGCCTTGGTTCCTATTCTTCCTTCTTCTAGCCTTCCATGATATCCACAATTTGCTGCTTAGCACAATCCCATGCTCGATGTACCATTAGGGTCAACTTTTGAATAATTTCATTTTGGTCCCCGAAGTTTCATTATTTCTATTTTGGTCCTTTTTCGTTCGTTTTCACATACTCTTCATTCCATCCATCAATGTAATCTTACAAATACAAATTATATTGAATTAAGCCATATTTCAACATATACATCAACAATTTTCCATGTTTTGTGGCCTAAATAAATACGCAAAACGCACTTATCATTTAGTAAGATGGCGCACTTTATACCATGTTACAAAATCGATGATGCGACCAATATTGCAAATTTGTTCTTTAGGAAGATAGTACATCTGCATGGGATCCCTAAGAGCATCATGTCAGATCGAAATGTTAAGTTTTTGAGTCATTTTTGGCATGTTCTGTGGAATAAGTTATGCACTAAATTATTATTTTCTATGACTTGTCATCCACAAACTGATGGGCAAACTGAAGTAGTTAATAAGTCATTTTCGGCGTGTTTTGTGGAATAAGTTAGCCACTAAATTGTTATTTTCTACTACTTGTCATCCACAAACCGATGGGCAAACTTAAGTAGTTAATAGAACCATGACTCAATTGCTTCATACGGTAATAAATAAGAACTTGAAAAGTTGGGAGGAGTGTTTACCTTTTATTAAATTCGCTTAAAATCGAGTTGTACACTCTACTACTTCGTTTTCACCGTTTGAGATTGTTTATGGGTTTAATCCAATAACACCTTTGGAATTGTTGCCTTTGCCTATCAATGAATGAGGTAGCTTGGACGGTAAACAAAAAGCTGAATTGGTAAAGTTACTACACGAGAAGGTCGGTTGCAAATTGAAGAGAAGAATAGGCTCGTTGCAACAAAAGCAAACAAAGGAAGAAGACGCGTAACATTTGAACCAGGAGATTGGGTTTGGGTACATTTCAGAAAGGAACATTTTTCGGAGTAGATGAAGTCTAAGTTACAACCGCGTGGAGGTGGTCCATTCCAAGTCATCGAGAAGATCAATGATAATGCATACAAAGTAGATCTCCCAGGTGAGTATAACGTTTCTGCTACATTTAATGTTGCTGATCTCTCTCTATTTGATGCAGGTGCAGATTCAAGGATGAATCATTTGGAAGAGTAAGGGATGATGTGATCAAAGGTACCGTTGCAACAAGGACAAGTCCATGAAGGATCATTGTTAGTTGATGAGGGGATGATGACTCGATCGAGGGCAAAGCGAGTGAAGGAGGTGATGGCATTACTTGTTCAAGTTACGGTTGAAGATATAGCGTTCATAATGAAGAATGGAGCAAGTTTTATGTTGGGGTCGAGGCCGAAATAGGGATGGATCAACGTGTTGAAGGCAACGGAAGGAGAGTCCAACACGGACTACTATGCAGCCGCATAGTTATCCCACCTATGCGGTCACATAGGCATTTACTGAAACCAACAGAAGACAAAGTGGAGCTTTTATGCGACCGCAAGACAGAAGCCTATGTGGCCGCATAGTTTAGGCTGCCGGATCCGAAATCTGTTTTCCGCGAATTTTCGAATTTTCCTATTTTGTTTAGGATTCCATAATTTTGATAACTTTTATTATATTTGGGATTATATTTCGTGCTTTATAAGTTACTTTAGGGTTTTACTATAAATACTTAGTCATAAAAACATTGTGGGGACTTTTTGACAATAAATCATTGAGAGGCTATTGCTTATTCCTTGTTCTTCAATTGAACAACAAAACGAACTTATCAAGATCTAATTATTGTGGCGTTCAAAATATCGGATCGTGGGTTCTTCATTGTGTAGGGGTTCAACGCATCTACGTTATCATTGGGCTTTTTTGGTTCACTTGTTGGGTTCAAGTCCAAAATCGGGTTATTAAGTGGCCTTCTTGGGTTCCACATCAATCTCGTTGTGGGTTTCGTAGTTACCGTTGCTACGGGTTCTTATTACCAATACTTCAAAACGCGAAACCCTAGATCCAATTTGGACCGGATTTGGATCACAAAACCCAACTACTGTTATTTAATAAATTTTGCGTAGGGCTTTACTTCTTGATAGCCAAATAACCTATCAAAATTCGTCAAGGTTATGGCAAAGGCTGAGAATGAACACTGCAATTATGATCTTAAGATAACTATGATTGCTAAGATATATCAAAATGGATGAAACCTAAACTTATATTTGGGCAATACGTAAATAGCAGACAAACAAATGAAAAATGATCAAGAAATATCGTTTAACCATCTCATCAATGGCACTCGAATTTACAGGATACAGAAACAGTACTGAGAAAATACAAAACTTTTATTTATGGGGGGGAAAAAAAAAAAAAAACCTTATCAAAAGATTAACTCTAGAGGTAAAGATTCTGTAATGATAAGTCTAATGACCAGGACCTCTCTTGCTTGGTCCAGAAGCCAAAATGAATGCCAGTAGTCTTAGTGAAATGTGAGTACTTGTGCTCATTGAGCCAGGAGCCCCGGCTCCCCATTGCTCACACCCGGCCTCGATTTCTGGTGCCAGACGAATGGTTCGACACTGGACGGAAACCATCTGTGAAGTCATTAGCCATACCAAGGTTAGCAAAACAAAACAAAGAGTCTTCATTGATTTTGTTGAGCTGCTCGTTCTACATTCCATATTTTGCTAGGCTAGTCTATTTACTCCTCAAGTGCACTACAAAAGGAGGAGTGAAAATTTTGATAGATACTTTGCAAAACTTCTTCTCTATATATAAGAAAAAAAATTTCTTAGTGGACGGTGAAGGCCAATTTGAAATAGGTTTTGCTAGGTGTACATAGGGGGTACCATAATGGACACATGGTGCCCCTCTACTGGAAGGGGTGTCGGTAATGGACATATGGTGCCCTCCTATTGGAGGGGGTGTCGGTGAATAGGGGGCACCATGGGTCTATTATGGACACCATTATGGTGCCCTCTATGTACACCAAGAATAATCCTTTTAGAATTTGTCTTAGCCATGTATGTACAGCTTTCCATCCAGCTGATTTGGTGAGGATTTTAACAGAAAATGACTAATTCCTTTTGCATTTGGATCATTTTGTTTCAGGTTTTAATTTGACTTTACAGTCAAGAAACACAACCATAACATCTTCAAAGACCTAATGCTTTCACACAATTTCTATTGACATACATTTCAAACGGTGAAGTTTTAAGTTATAATTCCATGATTTGATAAATATGTATAATCTCAAATTTAGCGTTTTAAATTTTTAGTTAAAATGAATTTTTTTATTTATAACATACTATTAGAGGAGGCAAAAAAGGGCCAATAAGAAGATGAAATAAAAAGTAAGCAGGGATTTGTCTTATAATAAGTCATTTAATTTCACATTTCATTTAATTAATGATTTAGAGTCACCTAAACTGGAGTTGTAACCCATTACTCTTTGCAAATGGACATAAAGTCAAGATTTTGGGGCTCCCATTTAATAATTGTCACGTCGCTCAGAGGAATTACTATAATTAGGATTTTCATACTAACCAAAACATTAGTTGAGCTCTCTCTCTCTCTCTCTCTCTCTCTCTCTCTCTTTCTCTCTGAGAGTTAAACCCCTCCTTGGGTTGTAACCCATTACTCTTTGCAAATGTACATAAAGTCAAGATTTTGGGGCTCCCATTTAACAATTGTCATGTCGGTCAGAGGAATTACTATAGTTAGGATTTTCATACTAACCAAAACATTAGTTGAGCTCTCTCTCTCTCTCTCTCACTCACAGTTAAACCCCTCCTTGGGTTGTAACCCATTACTCTTTGCAAATGGACATAAAGTCAAGATTTTGGGGCTCCCATTTAACAATTGTCACGTCGGTCAGAGGAATTACTATAGTTAGGATTTTCATACTAACCAAAACATTAGTTGAGCTCTCTCTCTCTCTCTCTCTCTGAGTTAAGTTTTGAAATAAGTAGTTTATTTGTTTCAAAAGTCAATTATATTAAAAATTATTTGGCGTAAATCTATAGCTTTTTCCTTTCATTAGAATCTCCTTATATTTAACCTCTGTTTAGTGTGGATTAAAATATAATTTTTAGTAGATTTTGATAGAAATTAATGCAATGTGTGATTGAAAAGTTATGGGACCCGTTAAATATGTTTGAAATGCATTGTTGACTTTGACTTAGATTAAAATCTATATTTTAATCGATACCGAACAAGGGCTAAATATCAAAGTTAATTTTAATTTTAATCACACGTTTTTATCCACTGGTATTTTTATCACATTATAAATTCATCATTGTCATAAACTAGTGATAAAAAAGAAGAAAAATAGAGAAGTCAATAAATTTGAATGTATTTTATTGAGATCAAAAGCTCTATATTTCTAAAGTAAAATTAAGGCTACTAGAGAAATAATAATCATAATAACTAAAGTTGTAGAAATACAATCATTTACTGATTAATACATAATTTACAAGACTCCCCATTGAATGACTCATTACATAATAAGTGTCTTGTCAAAACATTATTTGATAAAAATTTAGAGGGACAAAAATATCAAATCAAAGAAAAAAGTGTAATACATTTATTTTTGAAATATTAAAATAAATATTATCTCATTAAAACTTTGTTAGGAATCCAATGAAATAAAATTTAAACGAAGAAAAAGAGTACAATTACTCCCTTTAATGTTGTTCACTAAAGATCTTTGAGTTGACGCATACGTATCTCGCTTACCAATTTCTTTAGATATTGACAATCATTTTGTGAATAAGTCAATCACATTATCACTTGAGCGAATAAGTATCACTAGTCTTCTCAAGTTCATGCATTTTGGCCCCTACTTCCTTTGTGTCTTTAACCATTTTGCATTTTAGTCGATTTTTCAACACTTTCTTAGTTGTGTCAATGGTCATTTTTTATAGGCAATTTTAGGAACTTTTTGGTCATTTTATGAGTTGACATTCTCATCATTATGTTAGAAGTCACGATTAAGTTCCAGTTTTTGATCAAGTTTTTTGCTTTCATAACATTTGTCCTACTGTTTATTATGTTCACACATGGATCTAAATGAAAGATCATGCCGATTGGAATGCGTTATAACGTGCACTTAAAGCGGCATCTAAGTTTGCCGCCTAGCTGTGGCCTTTATTTCAACCATTTGGATGAGACTCCCAATTGTTCCTTAATTCAAGTGTTATGATTGGATGCGTATTCTTGCTAAGTGGTATTTCGACGATCAAGGCGTCTTATGCTTAGGTTGGACCTCAACACCCTTGATGAAATGATAACAGACACACTGGCACGTAATGGGGTTCTTTTGGGATTGGTGTGGAGTCCTTGTGGACAATATTTATTTTAGTACGTAATAGGATCCATTATTTATAAGTACTTAAAAACATTGTCAATTATTTATATAACAAGATTATATCTTATCCAAAGAAATTCGGAGGTGAAGCATCTTGAATATAGTTTAATGGCCAAGTCATCCCGTACTTGGTCAAGAAGCCAAAATTTGTCTTTCATTATAATCCCTATAATTTAAATATCAAAGTCAATAATTAATTTTAATCATACACTTCGTTTCACCCTCAATAAACTACTCATTTATTCACTACTCATTTTATCACATTATAATTTCATTATACTTATAATGTCCTTATTTGGTGAAAATTAAAATCAATATTTATTTATTTATTTATTTATTATTTTTTTTTTTTTTGTAGAGTTTGAAAAAAAGTTAATGAAATATATAATTGGAAAATTGTGAGTCTCATAAATATATGTGATTAAAATTAATTATTGACTTTGTGTTGGGTAGTTCCTATTAAAAGCCAACTTAAAACTATTTTACGGACAAGTATTAGCATTCATCATGAACAGCTAGGACTATTGAAGTATTTAGCCTATGTTTGATCGGATATAAAATCTAAATTTTAAATTAAGTCAAAGTCAACAATTAATTTAAGATTCATAATTTTCAACAAGATATTTCATCAACTTTTATCAAAATTTACTAAAAACTTGATTTTAATCCCTACCAAACAAACAGGAGCTTAATCTTGTTACTGAAAAAAATTCTGTACCCTTAACGTAGTCCAGCTTAATACTTTCCACGGCGTGCTCAAGATTGAGCTCTGAAATTTGACTTGAATTTTTGTTCTCAAAAAACTTTAATATTGATCTTTTATTTGAACTTTCAAGGTCATTTACATGAACTAGATTTAACCCATCACTTTGTTTGTTTGATATCCTATTAAATACATTTTAAAGTCAATAAATCTATTAAGCACATGTTGTTAAGTAAAAAATCATTCATGGATTATAAATAATACTCCCTCTATCCTATAAAAATAGATTTGCTATCATTTTCACACGTATCAAGAAAACTTAATTAATATAGTTAAAATTAGTATAAATTTTACTTACTTTTTTCTTAATATACCTATACATTGAATAATTGTAGTTCATATTTGTTGATAACAAGACACATTAAAATAAAGCATAATAGAAAATTAAGAAATTAGTTATAATCTCAACAAAGAAAATTGCCTATAATTTTGAACATATGAAAAAAGGGAAGCAAGCCTATTTTTATGGAAATGAAGGAGCTTAAATAATGAAGATATAAAGACTTAAGCTACACCACTCAATAAATGATGTCTAGTTTAATATGGAATCCCAGTGCAATATGGCATTAGAATATGAAGTTTAAAATGAGCAAGTTTGATTAGTCTAAAAGTAAAATGAGCGATCAAATTTCAAGATATTCTCAAATGAACAATCACTTGTGAAAATATGTTAATGGATGGTTTTTAGATGCATTATAGAACCAATCTACAAGAATCTCAGCTACTACTCTTAAAATTATAGAAAAATAAATCAAAATCATGAATAATAATGTAATATGCTCATTAATGAGACTTGAATTTTTAGATGTTTACCAAAACTATAATTCTATTTCAGCTGGTCAAACTCAAATCTTTATCCACATATTTCATCTGACCAACAACTTTTATATATTTTTTAATCATATATTGGGGATCTGTCGACCTAAAAAGGAAGTTATTTTTTAATGCTAGCAGTTTTTTACTCCCTTTTCAGGGCTTTTGAATGTGTTTTGGGTGAGCTTTGTATTTAAATAAAGAAATATCAATTTCGAGGTAGAAGGTTTGGTGGAGTTCCGATTGGAAAAGGCAATTGGAGAATGCTAGATTTCCAATAATGCCAACTCTATTTTTTGCCTTGATCTGAGGGGAATTTTTAGAGTAGAAGATTGGATCTCTAAATTTTCTTATTTTAATCAATGTTCCAACCTTTTTTAGCCATGTTAATGCCCATTTTATAAGCGATTTTAGGGAATTTTTTTGTCATTTTAAGAGTTGATATTCTCATCATTATATTGTAAGTCATGACTAAGTCCACGTTTCAATTTTTCATTAAGTTTTGTGCTTTTGTGAAACTTGTCCTGTAATTTGTTATGTACGCACATAGGTTTGCATGAAAGATCATGGACGCATCTTATGGTTTGATTAGGCATCAACGGTCTTGATGAAATGATAATGAACACATTCGCAAGAATGGGGTCCCTTTTAGGGTTGATATGCAGCTCTTGTGGACAATGATAAGTAACAATTTCATAAGTTATAAGCAATATATTATCGACCATTATTTTTTTAAAACAATAATATACCTTATCCATAGAAATTCGAAGATGACGCATCTAGAATATAGTTTAATAGCCAAGTCCTCTCGTACTTGGTCGAGAAGCAAAAACGAATGCAACTTTCTTAGTGAAATTTTACTACTTGTGCTAGAGTTCTTCGTCTTGAATTTATAACCCTATTTTGTTTAGATAAAAAATTATATTTTAATAAATTTTATTATGCCTCATCTTATGAGGCTCCAACCAATGGCGATGTGCAGCTACATCAATCCACTTCAAGCCCGCACTCCACATATTTGACTTACCTTGATTAATCGAGGCCATCAAACAGAGGTGATCGAAGTGATTCCACCACCTCAACCGATGCCCCATGTAGAGACCAACCATCCATG
The DNA here is from genome assembly GCA_903798345.1 of Fraxinus anomala. Classification (NCBI taxonomy): domain Eukaryota; kingdom Viridiplantae; phylum Streptophyta; class Magnoliopsida; order Lamiales; family Oleaceae; genus Fraxinus; species Fraxinus anomala. The sequence goes on from CAIGRN010042232.1 coordinate 9,106, forward strand.
ACCTAGAAGACGTTCTCCGATCCGTTGGAGTTCATTTCTGAAGCTACTAGCCTTTAAAACCACTAGCCTTTAAAACCACATACATCTTTCTTGGCTGACTCTCTTTCAAGAGATCTCCTGTACAAGATCTTCTAAACAATTGATTGATGTGACCTCTCTTCAGCAAATACCTCTTAGTCAATTTAGTAGTTTACTCTTTAGATGTGAGGCTTAAGTTATAGATTAGCCACTTTTCAAAATCATTAAATGCTCTCTAAACCTAGGACGGTAGAAGTGACGCCTAAGAAATGACGCATTGACCATTAAGATGAGACCACGTGTCTTTCAACTAAACGTAAAAACTTCACCTCTTCTGCTATAAAAGTTCACACTTAACGTCATTAGAATGTAATGCAATTTTACACTCTCGATAGTAATCTTACTCATTATTATTATTTCGTCGACTACAACCCACTGCCTGTATGCGTACTTGTGGCTCACATCTTATGTTTATCCCCACATTCAAATATATAAGCTGACTTATTTGACGAGCAGAGTGCTCGTGGCCGTCTCTCCAACCATCGGAGAAAGCCACGTACTTCTTATGATTTGTCCAATTATGTAGGAATCTTACACGTGAACGTGAGTGGAGTCACTTCACCCAATCTAAAACCAAGGTCAATAGATTTTGATAAAACTCGATGAAATGTGTTTTGAAAAGTTGTGAATCCTATAAAATATGTCATTAAAATTAATTGTTGACTTTGACTAAAATTTTAATTTTATGATTCAACAATAATAAATATGAATTATCCACACATAACGATTTGAGACTAGGGATGACAAGAAGTCTATTATACTCGATACCTGAAGGCCCGGTCCCGAATGGGTTAGGTATTCCCAGCCTAGTTGGGTACACGAGACGAGTATAGGGCAAGGATCGTTTGCCCCGAGACACGGCGGGGTGGGTGCGGGGAACATGGCCCCCACCCCGTTTAAAATTCATTTCAAAATACAAATTTTTATAACACAAAAATAAAATAATCATCATCATTTCTAGAGGAAACATGGATTTTTCTATAATTTGAAAAAAAAAAATAATAATATTTTTACCAACTGAACATATTAAAAAATTGTAAGAAGAATACATAAGTAAATAAATAAATGGGGTGCTAAACGGGGTCCGTCTTGTCCCTCCTTAACCGGGGTATGGGATGGGACAAGGAGTCAAAATTACCCAACGGGCCAGGGAACGAAAATGGTCGCCCCACCCATTACCATCCCTATTCGAGGCGGTCTATTTTCTAATCATGGCATATGTACATATCCAATTATCATACCTCTATTGCGTTTGATTAAACCGTATCATCATGTCACAAAATCCAGGTAATTACGAATATGCAGATCATTGATTAATTTTTCCTTTGCACTTGATGCCCTTTTATTTTGCTTCATTAAAAAAAAAAACTGACGCCTTCTAAAATTTGGCAAGTTTTGTAGACAAATTTTCCAATCTAGTATAATGGATTTTATGCAGTTTCTTAGCCTCTACTCTTTCCACACCAGTTAATTTTGGAGCATGTTATTTGCTTTATTTCTAGTACTAATATAGAATTAAGTGAATTACGCACCTACTCAAATTTTAAGAATATTAGTACACATACAATTTTTAAGTAAACATAACAAGCCTGTATCATGACTTACAAATATGGATGTGGACACGGACACATGGCGTCTAAACTGTTAGGTTTAAGTTGTATTGAAAATTCTTTATACAAAATGATTATTATAAAAGAGTTGTAAAAGTCAAGAAGTCTTTAAGGGTGTTGTATAGATCAATTAGGAGTCTTTGAGTTCAAGTATATAACAAAGAGAGAGAGAGAGAGAGAGAGAGAGAGAGTCGTCGGAATTATACTACCATTTTGCCAAGCTGATGCTCGAGTGTCCAAAACAGAATTATTGTCATCCGACTGTCACTTGAGCGACTCACTTGTGGCTAGCTTGGTGCTCAAGCGATGTTGTTTTCCGAGAAACATTATTTCGTATTTTTCAAAAGTTCTATATATCCTATACTACCCAAATACCTCCAATTATAAATAACAAATGCCCATTATGTTTTTTGGTTGATCATTATAATATATTCGTACAACATCATTCCATGATTCAAGAACACATCCAAATATTGAGATTAATTATTTGATTCTTGAGATCAATCAACCACAAGTTGAAAAAAATATCAAATTCAAATAATTCAAAACACCCACATCCTAAATATAATCAGGAAAGTACTTTCTCAATATTTTTTAAAGGTAGCTAAAGATTGAGAGAGGTTGGACCAGAAGCACATGAATAGTACAAGAACAAGGCGTTCTTGGTGATCCACGGGAAATAGACAATATCAGAATATCGGGAGCACATTCTAATGGGTCTTGGAAATTGCAGAAATTGAATCAGCGAGACTAGTGAGTTTTCTAGGATGAATCATATTGTAAGTTCTTATTGTCGATAGTGAAAGTTACTGGCTTGGTCCAGGAGTTTTTAATCTTGTAAAAGGTTTTTTCAGTCAACAAATATTGTATTATTTACTGCTTTATTTATTATAGTGGCATTCAAAATATGGTAGTTAATTTATGGAAATCGGATATAGATTAATTAATCATTGCAACTTGTTACAATATTAATCGACAATAATTTTAATTCTACGTTATTCTTTCTAGGTGATTTTATGGTGGGACTTGTGACTTTGAAGTGGTATCAGAGCCTAAATTCGATTCCTGGCCCTAGTTTTCTCAATGAATAGTTCATTGTATGTGTCCACCATATTTTGATGGTAATAATTGTGCCTATTGGAAGATTAGAATGAGAGCTTTCCTTAAGTTTATTAATGAACATGTTTGGGTGAGTGTTCAGAATGGTTGGACTATCATTTCTACCACCGTTGCAGGTGTAGCCCTACTGATATTTTAAATCAACCTAAGAAATATTTAAATGAGTGTAATTGGAATAATAAAGGGCCTCATGCTCTATTTATGGATGTATCACCTAAAGAGTTTAGGCATGTGTCGATGTGTGAGACTACGAAAGAAGTTTGGGATATTCTTGAATCACACATGAGAGAACCAAAGCCGTTAAGAATTCTATGTTACAAGGTTTGAAGAGATTAAAATAAAGGAAGATGAGACATTCGATGACTTCTATGCGAGTTTAAATGACATAGTTAGTTATAGTTTTAACCTAGGTAAGAGAATTCTAAGCCACTGTTAGGATTATTAGTGAATCTGATAAGTTTCTCTATTCTAGAAACAGAGAAACTTGTAGCAAACCTTTAGGAGTCAACCTTTTTGCCTCAATAAATTTGGTACCATGAATCAATCCCTAGAGTATAAGATTGAGAATCTTATAGGCGATCTTGAGAAGTCCTCTAATAGAGTTAGTGAGTTGACCATTCAAAACGATAAATTAGAAATCAATGTTAAGAATCTTCTGAGTGAACTTCAATATTTCAATTCTCAACTTCTTGTATTCTTTAGTGGTTCTCAGAAGTTTGATAATCTTTTAGGCATAAACAAGCCTTCTAAAAATAGGAATGGTCTAGGCTATGACAATTCTAATCCTCATGATGCTATCATTTTCAAAACCACATTTGTCCCTACTACTAATAAGACTCAAAGTGTAGGTAATCCCATCGGACCGTGTAGTATGTTTCTAAATGGAAATCAAATTTTCAAACCACACAGATTTGGTTATAGATTTATTCATACATACTTTAATTGTGGGAAGTTGGGACAGACAAGGCCTATGTGCAATAGCTTTGTGAAAAAAGTAGAAATCAGGACATAATTAGTAGAGTTGATTTTCTTAATCATTAGGTGAGTCAACTAATTGTATTATTAAAATAATTGAGTGTGAATAATTTTGCTTCTACAAGGTTTGGGTGAAAAGAGTGATCTGAAATTTTTTTAAATTGATCAAAGTGCTATTAAAGGTAAGAGTGTTTGTATACCTGACTAATTATGTGTTTTTTATGTATACTTATACTTATTAATTGTTATTCATTCATTATTTTATGCATCTCATTTTAGTTTTGCTTTTCAGGTAGGTAGTTTTTTTTTTCCTAATTATTCTAAATAATAAAAATGAATAATTGAAAAATAAAAGGGAGAGGGAGGAATTTTTCTTTTCACTATAGCATGATATATGATATACTTGAATTTGTATGTTGTGATCAATTATGAGTTTAATTAATATTCTCTAATGTATTTTCAATTACTTTGTTTATGTTTATGTGGTGTATTTAATATATGTTTCTTCATATACCATCTGCACTGCACATACTATGATCTTGTGAATAAGTTTTGACCATGTGTGTGAGATTTGATATGGTTGTCATCTGTTGGTAAGGTGACACTGACCATGGATTGACCGTAATTTAGTAGACATAAACTCTAGTATATCCCCTTAAATAAAAATATGTTTCATCTTATACTCTTTTTCGAAACTTATTTGACTTGAGCAATTCAACCCGAGAGGTTTCTCATAACCTGATACCCTATGGTCAACTGGCTTGGAGTCATTGACCCAAAACTCGTTATACAGGTCATCTTAGTCGTTTAATATAGAGGAGTTTGCACATAGGATGTAAAAAATTGAAAAGAAAAATGATGAGTTTAAAAAGAAAAATAGAAATTGTACGAAAATGTATATATGCTCAAAGTTAGGGGGAGAAAATAATAATATACATGAAAAATAAGTTTCATTTATAGATCCTAATATGCATTATTAGTTTGATTTTCATTATTCGGGGAATAAACTTATTTAAGAGTGATGTTTAGCATATTCTTTCTCACAAATTTAAGGTTTGGAGTTTTGCTTACAAGGAATTAGTGATACTTTATATACATGAGTTACTTATACAATTTACTCTCTTTAGACTTTAATTGAGTATGTGGGAATGTTTAATGATAATTGATTATGTTTATACATGCTATCAATTGCTTCTTTGAGTTATTATATATTGTTGATAGAGTTCTCTTTTATTATTTGTGACAAAAGGGGGAGAGGTGATAGCATTTTAGTCTAATTTAACATGATGGCATTTTAGTCTCATTTAACTACATTTTAAGGAGAGTTTACAGTAAGGGAAATATGATATTTTCATGGTAGTTTTTTTTTCTTAGTTAGCATTGTTGAGTTTTGATATTTTGTGATATTAATGTTTCAATTGGTGTTTTGATTACCATTAGTATTACTTCTCAATTTAACTAGCATATTTATGATAGTGTGTTGCAATTTTTATATTTCATGTTTCAGTGTTTTAGCACTTGGTATTTGAGTTGTTGATTTCAGAAAACAGGTTTCAAGGAATAGTAGAAACAGACATTCAGTTTGAGTTTAAGTAGATTAGCTTTGTTTTTACTTCATTGACTTGTATTATATAGTTTTGTTACAAAATGTCAAATAGAGAGATTGTTAAGTTTTAAGTTGTATTGACAATTTTTTAGACAAAATGATTATTATAAAAGAGTTGTAAATGTCAATGAGTTCTTTAAGATGTTGTATAGATGAATTAGGAGTCTTTGAGTTCAAGTATGGAACATGGAGAAAGAGTCGCTGGAATTATGCTAGCCGTTGCCAAACTGATGCTCGAGTATCCAAAATAGAATCATTGTCGTTCGACTATCGCTTGAGCGACACCTTCACTAGCCGGCGCTCGAGCGATGGTGTTTTCCGATAAACCCTAGTTCGCCTTTTTTAATAGTTCTATTTATCCTATATCACCCAAATACCTCATTTTATAAATACTTAAATGCCCATTACGTTTTTCGAGGTGGTTTATTATACATTCTCATAACATCATTTCATGATCCAAGAATACAACGAAACATTGAGATTAATCATTTGAATTTTGAGATCAATCAATCAATCACAAGTTGGAAAAAATATCAAATTCAAATAATCCAAAACATCAACTTCCTAAATATAATTAGGAATGTACTTTCTCAATAGCTTTATGAAATTGTTGAAGGTTGAGAGATGCTGGACCAGAAGCACATGAAGAGTACAGAAAAAAGGTGCTCTTGGTGATCCACGGGAAATAGACAATTCTAGAAGATCGGAGCAAGTGTGAGTAAAGCACGTTACAGCGGGTCTTGGAGATTGCAGGAATTGGATCGAGTCTAGTGGATTTTCTAGGCTGAATCGTACTGTAAGTTCTTATTATTTATAGTGGAAGTTACTGATTTGGTCCTGGAGTTTTTAATCTCGTAAAGAGTTTTTCTATTAACAAATCTTATATTATTTACTATTGTAACAATTCAACATAAGGTAGTTAATTTATGGGAACTGGATCTAGATTAATTAATCATTGCGACTTGTTGCAATATTAATCAACAATAATTTTAATTCCGTTTTATTTACCTATTTATTCCCATCTACGTGATTTTAGGGTCGAACTCGTAATTTTCATAAACTACAAGAAACACAAACACATGATTTTTTTTTTCTTTAAAAAGTAAGACATGTATACAATGTGGACAAGTTAGTTAATTTCGTTGAAATTGCACTTTTGAAATAAAAACAAAACTGTATTTAGTTTTATTTTTTATCCTAGTAAATGTAAAAGAAATTCTGTATGAGTTTATAGCTTTTTTAGTCGTACTAGAGCATCTCGAGGCGCATGTGGCACCTTGGATTGCATGCCGTTGCATGTATCTCTAGATGATTTCGACCGTCGAAGACCCATGGTTTGGGATGCTCCGTGCTCGTGTGGGAGTAATGCATAACCGTCAAGACCCATCTATTGACAAAGAAATTGATACATTGGATCGCGTGCACTGCTGGCGATAATCCTCAGACACAACTATGTCATTTGGGATCTTGGGGCACGAATCCCAAGGCATGGGTGGGTTGCTGGTGGCAACTCGATTGATTGTGGGACCGAGACATAGGACCTATCCACAACAAATGGTAATTAGTTGAAGGTTAATGATAAGAATACAACGAGAAAAAATTTAGGAATATATGTACGAAAATAAGCAAAAGATCGAAGACCTTCATAGCAATTAAAATGTGAGGTTAATGTAACTTCGTAGAATAGAGATGAATTGGGGTTGTTATATGTGAGATCTTTCATTATTATTTATTAATAATTGGGGTTGTGTATCTTTCCTGAGTACATACTATTTATGACTTAGCTAGTCCCGGCAAACTATGCTCTTATTTGGTAGGAATTAAAATCAAAATTTTAGTAAATCTTAATAAAAATTGGAGTAATGCATGATTAAAAAGTTATGGATTCATGAATGTGTTGTTACAATTAACTGTTGAGTTGACTTTAATAGTCTTCCAAGGTACATTATTAAACAAATAAAAGCAAATCCTCGCCCACCTTCACGGACTAAAAACCAATTTTCATGCTGCATGCAGCATAATCATAGACAAACATTACTAATTTTGTTAACCAGAATCTGAAGAGAATTCTAAAATATTGCATAAGCAATTTAAAATAGCACACGAGGTGGACGTTTTCCCAGTATAGTAGAATCTTTAGAATTATGTTTGTTTGGAGGTTGGGGCTTCCAACACCGACAAGATCACTCCATATTGATTTCATGGATATGAGTTCCTATAACCATGGGATCACAACTAATTAGTGCATGAAACGAGATTCCGCCATGTTTGGCGCAGTTAAAATTTTTTGATTAAAATCTAAATTAAAATCAACAATTAATTTTAATCACAAATTTAATTTTCTAAATTTTGTCTTCAACCATTGTCTAGCATGAATCCCTTCCATTGTCAAACTTGATTTCTAAATAATACAAATCTATATTTTAAAATTTGTTCACATTCTTTTCAGGAAAGAATATATAAAAGTATAGGTAATTATATTAATATCGCATTTTTATTATATAACCCCATTTTAGTTGCAATAAAGGTTCACAATTTTCCATTTTTCGCGTATTTTCGTATCTTTTTCGTAGTATTCTTGTCCTCAACCTTCAAATAATTAAAATATCTTGTCTCTGATTACAATTTTTATCTAAATAATATGCTAACGCATGAATTGAAACGAGGGAAAAATATCATCAAATTTTCTATATTTTAAACCACTCATTTAAAAATATAAGAGGAAAATAAGTCTTTCTATGCTCTCCTAACAATTTTTTTGGACGAAAATCGTCGTCAGGTACGAGATATGCAAAAAACAAAAAGTTAAAGACAAGAATTTGACCAAAAAAACTGGAAATTGTAAATAAAATGTAGAGTACTTGACAAAAGTCGTAGTGTGAATATAATTAGCATAAAAGTATATATGTATAAATTGCCCCATGGGCTCGGGAACACAAAAGAATTATTGTACATTCCTCACGATTTTGTTACCAGAATTCCTACAAAATCTTCATGAAGTCAAAGGAACGAGATCACTAACCCTTGTAGGCTTTCGCTTCCCTATTTAATGGTTCTAAAATCATTCTCAGTTCATCAAACATAACATTAATATCAGCAAACAACTGACCATGAAACACATTCATCATTTACATCTATACAATGTTCATGTTTATATTAAATTGATTCTAGTTATCATCTTGGTTTTTTGCATAAATATTATTGAAGGTTCTGGCCGGCATCTGAGATGTACTCCGATTATTCACTCCCATTATTCGAGATCGACTATGCTCCATCGACGCTGTTCTTCAACAAATGATAGTGCTGTGGAAAATCAAGCATATTCTGGCCCCAGTCGAAGAGGAAGTGGTCACTAGCCCTTGTTATGAATTATAATTGTATTTTATATTTCCTCGAAAAAGGATTATTGCCTCGTATATTTCCTAATTATTCATGTTTTCATAATTCTACTGCTATTTAATTTAGGTTATATCATCTTGTAACTTCGGTGGTTTAAGACGAATAAACGATGAGTTTGGGGTTTGAAAATTTTATTAATTGTAGTGCGGATTGGAGAGAAGCTCTTCCATGCTGTGGAAGTGGTGGTGGGTTATGTCGCAACCTAATAGTACTCTTTCAGTTTTCTAGTAGAGAGATCTATTTGCAGAGAGTGTCCACATTGCTTAGTCATTGGCAGGCTGGCAGTGGTATAATTAATAACTGTGAGGTTTTATTTATTTATTTATTTTTAAATCTTCAATAAGAGACATTTTATTAATGAATCAACACAAGCGAACGTCGTAATGGAAAAAAAGCATACTATTACATCGGCCCCCTCTCCATCCTTGATCATTAACCCCTCGGCCATCTCCAAAAGACACTCAACAGACAGTCCACACTTATCGTGCTCAACCCCGTTTCTTTCCTCCCAAAGAGCCACACCAGAACATTTCCTTACAAGCTCCTCCTACTATAGCTAGCCTGAATATTTATTAAAGTGACTCCAAAACAAGAGGCAAAGCTACTGTGTAACAGCTGCTGTTAAAATTAGGGTGTAACCCGAATTCTTTGTTAATGAAGGATTATTGATTTAAAGAGATGAACTTACCGGATTAGAATTGAACTTACCGGATAAGCACAATGGCGGATTTTGCATTAACTTACTGGTTTTGCTAAGGTTACCGTATTTACACAATACTCATCAGTTTTGCTTGATACTTACCAGATTGTGTAGAGGGTTACGGCTCCTTCCTTACTTACTGTATTTAGCACTTCCTTACCGTATTTACTTGCTTCTCAAAGGATAGTGTTAAAGCTCACCGGTTTTAACAAAAATGCCCTATTTTTGTAAGAAGAATAAATGGGGAAAAAGAAGCACACGATTGTATTGTTTCTTGCTGAATGTATAGACTTACAAAAATATTTGATTGTCAACAACTTCTATTAAATACAGCAAACAATCAGTCAAACTTCTATAAACCTTTGCATCAACCTGCTTTGCACAACAATTTTTCATTCTAAACTAATGGTGTACTAACAGCTTTGCAGTTTTCCAAGTTAAACCTCCTTAGCACATCATTTGCAAACTTTCTTTGACTGATAAAAATTCCTTGTTGATCTTGACAAATCTCCATTCCTAGGAAGTAATGCATCTCACCTAGATCAGTCATTTCAAAAGCCTTCTTTAATTCATCTATCACTTCTCTAATTGATTTGCTGCTGCTACTTGTGATCAAGAGATCATCAACATAGAGTGATATGATGACCATTTATTGTTTTACATACAGAGTTTGTTTATTTAATAAACTCTTTGTAAAACCAAGATAACCAAGATGATCATCAGCCTGCTTCAAGCCATACAAATCTTTCTTTAATAGATAAACTTTATCCTCATTTTCTTCTATCTAAAAACCTTCAGGTTGCTATATAAAAATCTGCTCATTTAGATAGCCATTAAGGAAAGCTGATTTGACATCTAATTGGTAGAATTTCCAACCACTTTGAAATGCAATTGGCATAAGCAATTTGATAGTCTTATATCTTGCAACATGGGCAAAAGTATCAGAACTACCAATCTAGCTTTTAGCTTATCAACTAAACCATCTGGATTTAGTTTAGTCATATATACCCATTTTACTCTAATGACTTTCTTGTCAAGTGGTCTACCAGTTAGTTCCCAAGTTTCATTTTTCTCAATCATATTTATCTCTTCCTCCTTTGCAGCCATCCAGTTAGAAGATTTAGAAGCTTTATCAAAGTTTGCAGGTCAACTATAGCAGCATTAAATCTTGTATAAATGTCTACAAGAGGTTTCATCTTCACTCTGCCATTTTCTATGTCAGAATCACCATCTGATTCTACTTCATCTTCAATGATTCCTCCTTCTATGTTTTGAGGAATCAGTCTTTTTGTAGTTTCTTCAACAGAACTTTCCTCCCAATTCCACATAGCTTCTTCATTCACCTTAAGATCTCTGCTGGAGATTATCCTTTTTGTCTTAGGATTGAACACTCTATATCCTTTGGCATTGATGCAATAACCAACCAATATTCCAACCTCAGCATTTTCACTCAATTTATCCCTTTTTGCATCAGGAATATGAGTGTAACAAACACTCCCAATCACCTTTCAAGTGTGAGATATCTGGTTTGACATCATACCAAGCCTTATATGAAGTTTTCTTCTCCAATGCTTTTGTTGGCAACTGGTTGAAAAGATAAACAACAGTGTTAACTGCCTCTGTCCAGAACTCTTTAGGTACGTTTTTCTCAATCAACAATCACCTAGGCATTTCCATTACAGTCCTATTTTTCCTCTCACTGACTCCATTCTGTTGAGGAGAATAGGGAATAGTTAACTAATGCTTAACACTTTCAGCTTTGCAGAAATTGTCAAATTGTGCACAACTATACTCAGTTCCATTATCAGTTATGATAGTCTTTATCTTGTAGCCACTTTCATTCTCCACCATTTTCTTGAAATTTTGAAACACATCTGTAACTTCTGATTTTGCTTTCAAGAAATAGACTTAACGCATTCTGGTTAAGTCATCAATGAAGAGGATGAAATATCTGTTGCCATTCAATATAGTAACTTTCATTGGACCACAGACATCTGATTGTACTAACTCAAGTTTATTAACAGAACAGCCCTTCTTGACTGATTCTTTGGAAAAGGCAATCTCGTTTGTTTTCCAAGTTGACGACATCACAAACACATGCATCATCTGTGACTTTAGGCAGATTTTCAACAAGATTAAGAGTATACATTTGCCTAAGTGAAGTATGACTAGCATGACCAAACTGTCTATGCCATAAAGAAGTCTCACTTTCTTCAGTTAAACATGCTTGAGTAGTGACATTTATTCAATCTATAGGAAAGCTCCTATTTCTCATTTGAACTATCATTAACTCATTTCCAGTTTCATCAAGTTTCATCTAATATAGTGCAAGCTCTTTCTTTAAAAATCAAGGCATGATTTTTCTCTAATAGTTACCCTATACTAATTAGATTCTAATCTATCTTAGGCACATATAAAACATCATAAATATATTTATTACCAGTTGAAGTCTGAACAACAATCACTCCTATGCCTTTCACTTCCACAAAGTTACCATTTCCCACTTTAACTTTGGATTTGTAGGCTTTGTTCAATTCCACGAAAATGCTGGAGTCTACAGTCATATGATGAGTACAGCCACTATCCAATAGCCAAGTTTCAACTTTGCTACAAGCCTTGATAGTAGAGAACAAATGTTCTTCAAGCATTTCATCCTATTTTTCTGCCATTTTTGCCAACTGCTGTGGTTGATTCTCCCTTTTATTTTTGCACACTTTTTCAACATGGCCAAATTGTTTGCAGTCTCTACACTGAACTCCAGGCCTATAAACCAACACCATTTTGGAGAATGGCCTTTTCTTTTACAATGAGGACAATATTCAAACTTATCTTCTTTGTATTCAATTCTGCTACTTTCAAATTCTTTCTTTTCAGCTTGAGGTTTCTTTACACCAAAGCTCGTTTGAGCTTTGTATTTACCTTTAGCAAACAAGGCTCCTTATGTTTGTTCATCCTGCCTCATTAGCCTTCTTTGTTCAGTTGCCTTCAATGCATTCACCAATTCAGCTAAGGTTACAGATGACAGGTCTCTAGAATCCTCCAATGAAGATATCTTAGCTTCAAACTTTTCAGGTAGGCTAATTAATACCTTCTCCACCACTCTTTTATTCGGTAAGTCATCTCCCAGAAGTCTGACTTGAATTACAATCTTCATCAACCTATTTAAGAAATCCTTTACAACCTTTGTGTCCTTCATCTTCAAAGTCTCAAACTCTCTTCTAAGATTAAGTACTTGCATCTGCATTGTTCTTTTATTTCCTTGATATTCTTCTTTTAGAACATTTTAGGACTCTTTTGCAGTCTTTCAATTCACGATTGTTGTGAAAATAGGATCTGAAATGGCTGACTGAATACAAGAGAGAGCTTTGAACTTTTTGGCCACATCTTCAGTATGCTGTTTAATCTGAGCCACTGTTGGATTTGCTCTTAAAGGAGGAGGCTCTACTCCAGTATCAGTTATCTCCTACAAATCATAGGCTTTGAAATAAGCCTTCATCTTTGCAGCCTAGAAATTGTAGTTTTCTCCAGTAAAGGTAGAGGGTAATGGTGCTGAAAAACCAGTTGAAGCCATCTTCCTTCCTGTCATTTGAATGTAACTTTGCTGATGGTTTCTTTTGTCTGCTACTCCTGTTCTTCTTCTTCTTCTTCTTCTTCTTCTTCTTTACTTCTTACAATCTCCTTTCTAAGATCAGTACAGCTCTGATACCATGAAAGATTATTGATTCAAAGAGATGAACTTACCGGATTACAATTGAACTTACCGAATTTTCACTTAGCTTACCAGATTAGCACAATGGCGGATTTTGCACTAACTTACTGGTTTTCCTAAGGTTACCGTATTTACACAATATTCATCAGTTTTGCTTGATACTTACCAGATTGTGTAAAGGCTTACGGTTCCTTCCTTACTTATTTATCGTTTTTACTTGCTTCTCAAAGGATAGTGTTAAAGCTCACCGGTTTTAACAAAAATGCTCTATTTTTATAAGAAGAATAAGTGGGGAAAAAGAAGCACACATTGTATTATTTGTTGCTGAATATATAGACTTACAAAAATATTTGATCGTCAACAACTTCTACCTACTCTAATATATCAAGTTGACAATATACAAGACCATGCTTAGATAACTTTAAAAGTTAAACTAACAACTAAAGTACTTAAATCAGATGACTTTAGATACAAAAATCAGCAACCATATGATAGCAAAAACATAACAGCCAAAGTGACAAACCAACTTCAACAGTTAAAAATAATTGGGAGTTCTCATTTAATTGCACATTAATTAGAATTCTATTTGGAAGGCAATTGTCAAATTCTATTCAAGTTTATTTGGCAAATTCTAATTGAAGTTTATCTTGAAAACCCATTGAGAGTAAGAATTTGGTTTAGACTTGAAGAAGATTTGGAATGAAGAAAAACATTATTGGAAAGAGTTTGGGTCGGAGACGAGCGCCTAGGTGCCAAGTCGCGGTGCTTAGTTAGTGGTAGCTGTTCATTGAATAGCGAAGCCGGTCCTGTGACACCTAGTGAGTCGTGCCCCACGACGCTATTTGTACCGTTTATTTTCGTTTTGGGTCTCCTTTTCCCTTTTTGACATTCTAGTTCATCTACAACCCTACTATGACGATTGGACGTCCCCTATTTGTTCCCTATATCTATTTAGCTCCCATTATATATTAGAAGAAATTAGAAAAAGTTAGACAAATCATAAATACATAATCTTTGTATGATTTCTCTATATTATAATAAAATCTCTATTCTCTACAAAATTACATTATCTTGTATTTTTATGATCAATTACTTCATATTACACTTAATCTCTTATTTTCTTACAACAATCTAATATTAGAGCATTCGAGCAGTGCCCATAACAATTGGTATCGGAGTTTTTAGTCCTGAAATTATTGGGAGGATAGAGATTTTTGTGATGGAAACAATGAAGTATGATATTCCGCTATTAGTTCGCAATACAAGATTCTCCTTGGATTTGGACGACGTGTTGTTGGGATTTAACAAGATGCCCACAACTTGGACTATGGAAGAGAAATAACAGAGGGATCGAAAAGTCCTATCTCAAATACATCTTTATCTTTGAAACAATATTATCAGAAAGTTTTGAAGGAAAAGTTAACTAATGCATTATGTTTAAAATTGGAACAATTATGCACGAGGAAGAGTATTACCAGCAAATTCTATCGAGGGTATATCTCTTGAGGATCACCTGGCTACGTTTAAAGAAATCGTCACTGATTTGGAGACCTTAAAGGTCAAATATGATGAAGAAGATTTGGGATTAATTTGTTGTGTTCATTGTCTGCCTCATACATGTCTTTTAGAGACATAATTATATATAGTCATGATACTCTCATTATCGTAGAAGTCTAAGATACTCTATATTCAAAGTAGAAGATGAAGATTTGTAGCTTCTGAGTTCATGAAAATGGTTTCATTGTTCATGGCAGTCGTTCGAGGGACAAGTCAAAATCTAACTTCAAATTTTGTAATTATTGCAAGAAAAATGGGCACTTCGTAAACAATTGTTATAAGTTGCAGAATAAATTAAAGTCAACTGTAAATCAACAATCAGAAATTTCAGGGAAAGCAAGTATTGTAAACAATCCTAACAGTGATGGAGAGCTTCTACTTATGTCTGACTACAACATTAAACCTGATGAGACTTGAATTTTGGATACAGGTTGCATGTTTCATAGGCACCCAATCAGGAATTATTTTTAACATATGAAGAAGTTTCAAAATATATTGTGATGACCGGTAATAACACACTTGTCGGATAATTGGTATTGGTCGGGTCAGAATAAAGATGTTTGATGGGAATGTTAGAACACTTGATTCAGTAAGAGACGATCTAGATCTGAAGAGAAATCTTATCTCTTTAAATACACTTGATTCAAAAGGGTATATGTATATTGTTGAATGTGGAGCTTTGAAAGTTATCAAAGGAGCCCGTGTAGTGCTAATGGGACTTAGAAAATCTCATTTATATATCTTGCTGAATGATATAGAATCTTTGAATAATCATCATATTTTAAAAACTGTGGATTTAGAGTTAGCTTATGTACCGTTGGAGTATAATTTGGGGTCTTCTTTTAAGAATATATCTTAGTTGAATTCTGAAGATATGGATAAATTCATCTTGCCACCATTATTGACGGTGTCATGGTATTCAATTACTATAAATAGACACATTTTTTGCCATAAGGTTCCACGTAGGTACAATTCTGCTGATTTTGTTTATAGTTTGAATACGGTTAAGGATGTTGATTTTAGTCAAGATACTTTTTTTGATGCATTTAGTAGTGCTTCTATTATAGGGATTGTTTCAGCATTGTTTGGTGTCATTAGATCATTTCTGCCCTAGTTGGAGTAGTAGACGTGTAGAATATTTTCAATTGGAATTGTTGATGGAGAAGTTTGTTTGTGTTTTTCATTGAAGAGTTCAAATTTATTCCTTGAAGTGGAATTTGTCTTTACATGAAGAATTTTTTGAGATATTGTTCATGCAGAGGAATTCGTGTTAAGGCAGAGATTGTTAGAATTTGGGTATGACCTGAATTATTTGTTGAATATAATTGTGAGTTTTAATTAAAGTGCACATTATTTAGAATACTAATTGGAATGCAATTGTGAAATTCTATTCAAGATTTTTGACAATTTTGAACTGAAGTTCTACTTAGAAACCCATTGGAAGTAAGAATTTGTGTTGGATTTGAAGAATACTTTAGAATGAAGAAAAACATCATTGGAAGGAATTTGAGTCGGAGACAAGGTGCCGACAATTGTTCATTATCGAGATGCCGATAGTGGTGCCAGTCTTTTTTTTTTTTTTTTTTTTTTTTTTTTTTTTTTTTTTTTCCTTTTTTTTCTTTTTTTTTTTTTTTTTTTTTTTAGTTTTTGGTCTTCTTTTCCATTTTGAACTCCATTTTTGGTATTCTACTTTATCTCTAACTTTACTATGATGGTTTGGATATCCCCTATTTGTTCCCTATATATATTTAACTCTTCATTGTATTTTAGAAGAAGATAGAAAAATTTAGACAAATCATAAAAATATAATCTTTATATTCTTTCTCCATATTGTAATAAAATCTACGTTCTCTACAAAATTGCATTGTTCTTGTGTTCTTGTGATCAATTATTTCATATTGCACTTAATATTTTATTTCTCACAACAAACTAATATTAGAGCATTTTAATAGTGTGCATAACAGCCCCCAATAATTCTTTTTTGGGGATCAATTTTGCCACCTTACACCTGAATAACACGTGTATACTATCACCCCTAATGTAGCACATAGAACATCTAGTATCCACTACCACTCGACACCACCAAAGATTGATCCTAGAAGGAAGATCTCCATGAACCATTACCTATTCAAAATTCTATTCTTCAGTACCACTCCTAAGCTCAATAAGAGGTTGCACGATTTTGTTTAATTTAATAGGCCCAATCCAATTTGAGTAATCAATGCCGAGTTGGTCAATGTGGGACCCCATCCATCATGATCATGCCACATAATTTATGGATATAACAATAGTTCCCAAGTCTGAGTCGTACATTTATGTCCGGTCGGATTTTGAAATATAAATTGTTAATAAGCAGGGCTTACAGATTGCGTTTGAAATATGAGTAGCTCCAATAAGCGAGGAATTATAAATTGCCTCGAAAATATACATCCATCCCAAATAGGCGAGGACTTACGCATTGCCTTGAGAATATAAATAGCTCCAATATATGAGGACTTAGGAATTGCCTTATAAATATCTATGTGAGCCTGAATAAATAAGGGCTTATAGATTACCTCGAAAGATATTGCATATAATTTGTCAAACTTTTTAAAGCATCTTCTTTGTAATATGGACTAAACAAACTTGCAATATAACTTAATATAATGTACCCATTTGCCCCTCCAAATAAAGTGGGATCCATTTGCCCCTCCAATTAATAACAATAAAGAAAAATAGTGATATTTTAAATTTCTGAGGCGATGCTCTGAATATATAAATAAAAAGTTGTATTGATACAAATACAGAGACTGACTCTGAATTGAATATAAACAGTTGTGATGAAGCTAACATCCTTACATGGGGGTGGCGCATCCATGTCAAGGGCTTCTTCTAGGTGGATGGTACAGCTATGAAAGGCATCATCTTCGTAGGTATCCGAGACGGGACCTCTTGGTTGATAAACCAGTTGGTTGAGGTGCCTCTTGGATATCTTTCCATGTGGGGTACTCATCCATGGCAAGGGCTTCTCCTAGGTGGATGGTTCAGCCGTAGGAAGTATCATCTTCCTAGGCATGAAGGTGGGCCACCCATTTCTTTACAAAGCGATAAATGACATCATTGCATGGTGGATGGTTATCCATGCCAAAGGTTTCCTGTATGGTTGATGGTTCATCCATGTAGGAGATAATGTAAGCTCTATGAAGATAGGTGAAGCTATGGCATACCTGAAAGAGAAGCAATGCTTCGAAAAATAGGCAGCAGTGATATAGTTGAAGTACATGAATTATGAGCTCTCTGAAGATAAATGTAGCAATGATATAGCTAATGCAGAGGTATGATGAGGTCTCTACCATAGTCTCGCATGTCGAGGCTTCTCAAAGACCAAAGAATAAACATTGAACAGGTGGCTCGTCTCGAACCATCCAAGATTTATAAACTAGCCTCGAAAGGATGAGGTCTCATTGTTGTGCTAGATGATAAATACAATTCTGAACCGGAAGTATAAGTACAATCATCTCACGAAGCCAGGAATAAGCATCTGACGATGCAAGAAATAAATATCTCACGAGTAGCTCTCGAACTATTGGAGTCTTATAAGCGGCCTCGGATAGACAAGGTCTTATAACTAGGCTCAATTATAGTGAGAGACGAGAAATAACCATCTTGCGAAACTAGGAATAAGCATCTTATAAGGTAGGAAATAAACATCCCGCGAGGTGAGGAATACACATCTCGCAAAGTCAGGAATAAGCATTTGGTGAGGTGGGAAATAAACACCCCGTAGGACGAGGAAAAAAAGTCTCGCAAAGTTAGGAAGAAGCATTTGGTGAGGCGGGGAATAAACATCCAGCCAATAGCTCTCGAACTATTGGTGTCTTATAAGTTTGTCTCGAATAGACTAGGCTCGACGATAGTGAGAGGCGAGGAATAACCATTTCGTGAGGCCAAGAATAAACGTCCGACGAGAGGGGAATAAATATCGCGCAAATAGCTTTTGAACTATTGAAGTCTTATAAGCTGACCTCGGATAGATGAGGTCTTATAGCTAAGCTTGACATTAGTGAGAGATAAGGAATAAACATCTCACGAAACCAGGAATGAGCATTTGGCGAGGCAGGGAACAAATATCCTACGAGGCGATGAATAAACATCTCGGAAAGCCAGTAATAAGAATTTAGCAAGGCTAGGAATAAACATCTCACGAATAGTTCTCGAATTATCAAAGTCTTATAAGCGGCCTTAGATAGATGAGGTCTTAAAGCTAGGCTCGACGATAGTAAGGCGAAGAATAAGCATCTCACAAAGCCAAGCATCTGGTAAAGCGGAGAATAAACATCCCGCAAGACGAGAAATAAACATCTCGCACTTTTAAAGATGCTTTTTTTCAAAAAGCTCATTTTGCAAGGGCAAAGACATTTGGCGATTTTAAAGATGCTTTTTTTCAAGGGCATGTTTCGAGATTTCACCTCTTCCTTTATTCAAGGAACAAGGACTCCAAGATACCACCTCTTCTTTTATTCAAGGAACGAGGACCCATAGAATGCCATCTTTGATAATAAGAAATCCAAGAGTTAAGAATTGCCTTCAATAATAAAAAAAATCATACAAGTAAGACTCAGACATGCGATGTCTTAGAGTTTACCTCGAATAATATAGATGACGATAAGCAAGGCCTTTGAATAAGAAAGATCCGAGCTACGTAGGTTGTCAAATATTTGGCGGCATCAATAGCAGCAATTACTACAAAAACTTGAGGAGAATAGCACCGATAGCCATGTTCAAATAAAGAGCAATCTAAAATAGTAGCTCAAAATCTTAGATGAAAAAACTCATCTACAGTGGTGAATACTGGATATGTAGCAGATCAGGTTGCTGCTATTGCGAGAGGATACAACTGTGGATGCAAGTCAATTTTCTTCTTATTTTTGGTTTTTCACTTCAAAGCACAGTACTGCACATTCTCCTCGATTTTCTTGCGTGGTGCCGATTGAATTACCACATTAAATGCTTGAACCATTAGATTGCAAACAAGAGCAACTAAAGTAGAGAGATACATAGAACTTGTAGCCAAATTGCAGTTTTCAACCTTAGAAGATGCATCATCCTGGAGCCTCCCAAGTTGATTTGCTTCGTCCTTTGCTTGTTCCAGGTGTTTGAGTAATTTAATAAAAATATTGTTGTCCTCATTAATGTTTGAAGCAACCAAGTTTAAAGAGTTTCAGGCTTCGCCTGATGAGATTCTTTCACCTCTAATGGTTCATGTGTGTTGTGGGCACAAAAATTGCTTTCCAGATTCTTCCTTTGTGGTTTACCTTATTGTTGAGATGATGAAAAGAGCAGCTTTTATCTACTTTGTATTTAGGACAAATTAATTTTAAGAGCATTGCAACTGCCATGACAACTATTGCAAAAAGCCATCTCGATGAAAGCCAATAGAAGCTCTAGCATACCTCAGTTTTACTAATAATTTCAGAAAATGCCCCTTGAAAAATAGCCAAAAAGGCTAGATTATAAAGCCAGATCATAGATGACTAGGTTCAAATAAAGAATCGTCCAAATAGCAGCCTGACTCGAAATCAATCTCTAATGGCAAGCTTGCTCCCAAATAAAGTGCCACAACAGATGGGTAAATCCTTGAGGTGATTTATTGAACAACTAGTGTGTGGCTGGCACAGGAAGTTCAAATTTTCATAGATGCTCGTTTCCATGTCGAACCAAAAAGTTAAACTGTCAAGCCTCGCTTCCCAATCCAATGCAAGAATTTTAGAAAGAATACCAGATTTCACTATGAGGTGACCAAGTAAATTCCAGATACAAAGAAACTGAAGCGATAATCGTAGTGGTTCGGTGGCATATAGCTAAGATAGTCTCACACTTGTTGCTTGTGGTTTATTATAATTTATTCACCTCAAATGTAGTATTGTCGAATCCTGGAGGCAGCTTTGAAAATAAATAGCCATGCACAAGTAACCTAAATATATGCAGCAAATAAGGTGCAGCCAAGTTGGATAACCACATTGAAATTATTGTCTGCTAACTTTGAATTCTGCACTGTTTACATGGTTCCAAGATAATCAGGTAATGAACTAGAGAAATTATTACCATGCAGATCCAAGCTAATCATATTAAAATATGCTATTAAATCCAGTTGGCTTTCAAATAAACCACCTAAAGAGCACGTTTCTCATTGCAATTAATCTCCCAGCATGGCATATAAAGGTATTTTATTCTCTCCAACTTTAAACATATTCTGAAATTACTCTAAGCACTAAGTCATCATAAATATCAAAATTTCTGGGATTGCTTACTGATGAAAGTTCACATTTATTTTCCTTATCCAAGCCACCAAATGCACAATGACATTCTAAGAATGGTTAGCTGGCATGGTTGTCAAAAAATTAAGCAAATGGCCCACTCATATCATAAGAATGGGAATGAAAACGGAATAACTAAAAAAGATTACTCCCCTTTGTATAAGTTATTGACGTTGATTTGTGTGCCACGGAGGGGCTGGGTTGCCTTGACGGTGGCTAATAAAGGTCCCATTGCGATGTGGAAATTGCTTGAACACCCATAAAAATAAGCTGGTACATTTTCTTTCAAGCTAGCAGGCGAGAATAAATTTTGCTGCCCTAAAATCCGCTACCAATCATGTTATTTTGGTTGTTCAGCTATCTTATATGGGCTGTTAATTTGGTCTCCATTTGTTGAGCTTGATGAAAGCTCAAGTGGAAACATGTTAAAAGCCCATCATAGAGAAATGAAGTAATTAGGGGCCCAATACTAAAAAGATGCAGCAGGGCCTATAAAGGTAGTCAGTTCAATTGAACAAGCTTTTTGGGTAAATAGAATACAAAATAAAAGAAGGGAAATTATAAAAAATCGGGTGTTTAAAGATTGTTTTTTAAAAATCAGTTGCAAAGTTTATTTATTCAAAAATCAGGTAATATATTAAAACTCTAATTAATAACCCTAATCTCAAAGAAACCTAAATCATTTTTCTTCTACTCTCCTTCTCTTCGATTCTCGTCTCTCTCTCTCTACCCTCTCCCTTACTGTCGGTGGAGTAGAGCATCGGCGTCGCCTAGATCTCCCTCACAGACATGCCTCTTCCTCACCCGTCTTCCTCACAGACGCCAGAGACTGCACTGCTCCTCACTTTCCCTCTCTCTCACAAACCACGTCGTCGAGGACCTGCTATCTCCTCCGCCATTCCCCTCTGTTCTCTTTTCTATCGCTATCTGGTACTCAACCCACCGTCGTTGTAGTGAACGGTAGCGTCACGCGACGCTGTCGTGCGGCGCTTTCACAACAGCATCGTGACGACTGGTGGGTGTGTATGTGCTGTGGGTTTGTGTGCAGTGGCAGAGTGGAGTCGTGGTGGTGGATTAGTGGTGTTGGGGAGTTTTTAGGTGTTTTTTGTTGGTTGTGCAGGTAGATGTGTTGGTGGCTATGGTGGATCGACGACAGTTTTGGTGAGTTTGTGGGGGTGGTGCATTGTTGTGTATGTTTGGTGGGGTCTTTTAGCTGTGGTTGTGGTATGGTGGCTGTGGTGGTTTCTGGCGGTGGAGACGTTGGTTTTGTTGGTGAGGTTGTGGGTTGGGTAATGTTGGTTTTGCAGGTAGAGTTGTCGACGATGGGGTCGACGATGGTGGTGGTGGCGCGATGAATTTAGGTAGGATACAGGCGGTGGTGGTGGGTTTGTTGGTGGCCGTGGTGGTAATGGCAGGGATGGGGTGATGGTGGTCAAAAGTGGTTGAAGTGGTAGTGTCAATGGTATGTGACCAAATATTTGGTTATCAGTGACCTAACAATTTGACAATATGTGACTGAAAAATAATTTGTGATCAACAAATTTGAAAATATGTGACCTATGAAATTAACTGTGACCTATAATTTTTTGAATTTGTAACATCGAAATCATCCGTAACTAATTAATTTGATATATGTGACTAATGAATAAATTGTGACCTATAATTATGTATCTGTGATCATTAATTGTATAATTGTGATCCAATTAATAAATATTTTTAATTAACTACCTAATACCTGATTTTTGAATTGTTAAACTATCTACCTGACTTTTGAATTGGTGTAAATCATACACCTGAATTATGAATTTTTCCCATAAAAGAAAAATATCAAGGCCAAATCCATCCAATCCCATTTACCAATTCAAGAAGCTTCCTTCACGCAAATCAGCAAAATAATTTCAAAAAGGATAATTAACACATAACATTCCCACTTTTCGCTATTAATGTGAAAAAATCATTATCTTTCATTTTTCGACATTTTTACCCATATTTCCACATTTCGTTGCGCCAAATGTCATTTTCATTCATTTTTTCAATTAAAAATTATAAAATTACGAACATACCCTTCTCTTTAAATAAAAGAAAAAGAAAAAATAATTGCAACCATTGTTTCAATTATTTTAAAAAAAATGCAAATGAATCCCCAAATAAATTATTAAAAGAGTAATTAGTACATAATGCCCCTACCTTTCACTATTATAGCGGATAACATTCATATCTTTCATTTTTTATTTAACATTTTCACATTTAATTACACATTTGATTGCTGAAATCATTATTTCTATTAATTTTCATTCAATTTCTCAATAAAGAAATATGAAATGCTAAATATACCTTCCTATTTAAAAAAATTAAAGAAATTTATTTTTTATTTCTAATGTTTTAATAATTTATTTGGAACTCGTTCTCACTTTAATTTTTTTTAAATTTTAAATAATTTTAATTGGGAATCGTTAACACTTTTTTTTTAAAAAAAAATAATTTTTAATTTTTTTAATTATTTATTTGGGTCTCGTTTGTACTTTGTAATTTTTTTTTAAACCCTAATTTCTAATTTTTATAATAATTTATTTGGGGCTCGTTTGCACTTTTTATTTAAAAATAATAATTTCTAATTTTTTAATAATTTATTTGGTATTCGTTTGTACTTATTTTTTTAAAAATTGGGACTATAGTTGCAATTAATTTTTAACTTTCTATTTAACATGAAGGTATATTCATCATGTCACAACTCTTTATTGAGAAATTGAATAAAAATGGATATGAATGATGGTTTGCGCAATCAAATATGTAATTAAGGGTAAAAATGTCAAAAAAGAAAAGTAGGGACGTTTTTCGCAATAATAGAAAAAATTGTGAACATTACGTGCTAATTACCATTTTAATAATTTATTTGGAACTCATTTGCGCTTTCTAAAAAAAATTGGGATTATGATTGCAATTAATTTTTTCTTTTATTTAAAGAGAATGCTATATTCATTATTTCACATTTTTAATTGAGAAAATAGACGAAAATGACTTTTTATGCAATGAAAGGTAGAAATAAGGTGAAATATCTTAAAAAAATGAAAAATAAGGACGTTTTCTACAATATAGTGAAAGTTGGTGACATTATGTGCGAATTACCCTTTCAAAAATATATGTAGCCACTCTTATCTTTTATTTCAATCAAACTTGACATCGCTAAAGCTATGACATTGCTCAATCGAAGTTGAGAAATACGGAGCTGACGATTGCCTCTTCCATGGCCACCAAAGGCTTTAAAGAATTGTCTCAACGGTGGTCGCTGGAGTAGGATCTAACCATGTTGTGGTTTGACCCAAATTCTATTGAGTATTGAAGTTTAATTTGGAGTATTTTGAAGAGATCAAAATTATGGACTGAAAGAAAAAGTCACCACATTTTCACTAGCCTAGCACTAGCTGGAAGCTCGAGCAAAGCTGGTAGATAACAATGCGAGACTTTGTCGCCCGACCATCGCTCGCCCGTTTGTCGCTCGAGCGATAGGTTTATTCAGCCCAAGCCCATTTTCATTTTTGACGCGGTTTTGGACTCATATTCTTCTACAACTTGTCTTTAGGATTTACCTATATATATGTCACGACTTGTAATGCTAAG
This sequence comes from Fraxinus anomala, assembly GCA_903798345.1. Lineage (NCBI taxonomy): Eukaryota > Viridiplantae > Streptophyta > Magnoliopsida > Lamiales > Oleaceae > Fraxinus > Fraxinus anomala. Next base: position 33,773 of record CAIGRN010042232.1, read on the forward strand.
AAAACTAATAGAAAAGAGAGAAAACATTCTTGAGAACTTAGATTTCAATTGAGAACATTAAGATCTTGATATTGTAATACAAAACTATTGATTATAGTGGATTTTCCTCCTTTGCCTGTGATTTTTTCCCGAATTGAATTTTCACGTAAATTCTTGTGTTCTTATTTTATTCTTCATTATTTCATTATTGACATTACCTTGTGATCCATTTCATAACAAGTGGTATCAGAGAGTAAGGTTGATTGTTCCGCATGGCGGCAATGAAGTATGACATTCCATTGTTGGATAGAAACATGAGATTTACATTATGGCAAGTGAAGATGAGAGCGGTGTTGGCGCAGATGGATTTGGAGGAAGCATTGTATGGCTTTGATAGAATGCCTACTACCTGGACGCATGATGAGAAGTAGCGTAGGGATCAGAAATCCTAATCTCAAATTTATCTATATCTCTCAAATCAAATTCTTCAAGATGTTCTTAAAGAGAAGAGTGATGCTGCATTGTGGTTAAAATTGGAGCAACTTTGCATGACAAAGAGCTTGACCAGCAAGCTATACTTGAAACAATGCTTGTATTCTCACCGGATGTCTAAAGGTATGTCATTGGATGATCACTTAACTATGTTCAAAGAAATTGTGGCTGATTTGGAGACATTGGAGGTTAAGTATGATGAGGAGGACTTAGCTTTGATGTTGTTGTGTTCACTGCCACTATTTAGGGATACTATTCTCTATAGTTGAGATACTCTCACTTTAGAAGTGGTCTATGATGCTTTACTATCTAAGGAGAAGATGAGCCATCTTGCTAGAGGATCTGAAAATCATGCTGAAAGCTTGATTGTACGTGGGAGAAATCAAGATAGGAATATGAGGGGCATATCAAAGTCTAGACATGTGAGAACACATGTCATTACTGTAAGAAAAAGGGGTATATTAGAGCTAATTGCTTCACCTTAAAAAATAAGAATAAAGCTGTTAGTGCTACAGAGAACAAGAAGTAACCTGTTAATATAGCGGAGACTGATGTTGTGGAAGATGAGCAAAGTGGTGGAGAACTTCTTTTGATTTATGATGGTAATTCAAAACCTTGTGATGAATGGGTTCTTGACTCGACCTGTACTTTTCATATGTGTCCTATCAAGGACTGGTTTTCTACATATGAAGGAGTTTTGAGAGATGTTGTGATTATGGGAGACACCGCGCCTTGAAAAATTGCTGAAATTGGTACAGTTAGAATCAAAATGTTCGATGGGGCTATAAGAACACATATAGATGTAAGACATGTTCCAGAACTGAAGCGGAATCTCATATCTTTGAGTTTACTTGACTCAAAGGGATACAGATTGGGGATGGTTCCACAACTGTACATTTTGCATGGTTCCACTGTGATTGGGGATACAGTAGTTTCTACTTCTTATTTGACAGATGATAAAGTTACAAAACTTTGGCATATAAGGCTCGAGCATATGAATGAGAAAGGGATGGTAGAGCTGAGTAAAATGGGACTTCTTGATGGGCAGAAGACTAGCAATATAGAGTGTTGTGAGCATTATGTCTTTGGGAAACAGAAGAAAGTCAGATTTGCTAAAGGAAGACACAACACAAAGAGAACACTTGAATATATCCATTCAGATGTTTGGGAACCAGCCTGGGAACCATCTAAAGGTGGCTTTTATTACTTGTTGACAGTAATTGATGACTTCTTCAGGAAAGTTTGGATATTCTTCTTGAAGAAAAAGAGCGATGTGTTTGGGACCTTCAAGGAATGGAAAATATTGGTAGAGAAACAGATCGGAAAGCAAGTAAAATGTCTACGTACTGATAATGAGTTGGAGTTTTGCTCAGATGAATTTAATAGCTTCTGCAGGGTTGAAGGCATCTTGAGACACTTGATTGTGCCTGGAAATCCTCAACAGAATGGTGTTGTAGAATGAATGAACAGAGCCTTGATAGAAAATGTTCGTTGTAGGCTTTCAAATTTTGGATTGCCTAAGTCTTTTTGGGCTGAAGCTACTGCTAGAGCTTGTTTTCTAATTAATCGCTCACCCTTAGTTTCCATTGCTAAAAAGACACCCGAAGAGGTATGGTCTAGTAAACCTTCTTACTATTCTAATTTGAAATTTTTGGGCGTCTGGTATGCTTATGTGAATAATGGGAAGTTGAAGCTTATGTCTAGAAAGTGCATTTTTTTAAGTATAAATCAGGTGTAAAGGGATATAAGTTGTAGTGTCTCGAGACTAAAAAGGTGGTTGTTAGTACGAATGTAGTATTTGATGAACTTGCTATGGTTCGTAGTTTACCTCTTGGGGATTTTGATAAAACTGAGGAGCAGAATAATCCAACTCAGGTGGAGTTGGAAATTAGTTCAGAGGAACAATTAGAGGTTGAAGAACAGACTACTACAGATAAGTCCAGTTTGGGATTGACGGACAGTAATATCCTGCCTACTTTGCCTACACCGCCAGGACCACGGTATTTTATAGCTAAGGATAGACCTCACAGATATATTAGACCTCCAGAGAAGTATAGGGAAGTAGATTAGGTAGCTTATGCTTTGAATGTGGCTAAAGAATTGATTCCACTGAGGAGCTTACTACATATTCAGAAGCAGTCAGTTGTAGTAAATTTAGAAGGAGGAGATAGAGTCATTGAACAAAAATAACACTTGGAACTTGGTGAAATTACCTAAAAGTAAAAAGGTGGTTCGTTGTAAATGGGTGTTAAAAAGAAACGAAGGCACATCAAGAATTGAAGATACTCGATACGAGGCTAGATTGGTGGCAAAAGGCTATAGTCAGATTTTGGGTGTCGATTTTACAGAAGTGTTCTCACTAGTTGTGAAGCATAGTTCTATTCAGGCTTTACTTTGAGTGGTGGCTAAGAATGGTTTGGAGTTTGAGCAAATGGATATAAAGACAACATTCTTACATGCAACAACTGGAGGGGTTCATAGTTTTAGAGAAGGAAGATTATGTATACTTATTGAAGAAACCCTTGTATGGATTAAAGAAATCATTGAGACAATGGTATAAAAGGTTTGATACATACATGACTACTCATGATTTTGATAGATGCAATTATGATAGTTGTGTGTACTTTAGAAAGGAAAGTGGTGGATCAACTACATACTTGTTATTATATGTTGATGATATGCTCATAGCAGCAAATGATAAAGCAGAGGTCAGAAAGGTAAAATTACAACTCAGTAAGGAGTTTGATATGAAGGACTTGGGTACAACAAATAAGAAACTTGGAATGTAGATCTTGAGGGATAGAAAGGCTGGCAGTTTGTATTTAAGTCAGAAGGGGTACATTGAGAAGGTACTTGAAATATTCAATATGGTGAAAGTTAAGGCTGCCAATACTCCTTTGGCTGCCCACTTTAAACTATCATCTAACTTGTGTTCACAATCAAATGAAGACATTGATTATATATCTCGGGTTTCTTACTCCAGTGCAGTTTGGTCGCTCATGTATACTGTGGTTTGTACAAGACTTGATTTGGAACATACAGTTAGTGCAGTTAGCAGATACATGGCTAATCCTGGCAAGGAATATTGGAAAGCCGTAGAGTGGATCTTCAGATACTTGAGGGATTGTTTACATTTTGGTAGAAATTTAAATGGAGTCAATGGTTATGTGAATTCAGATTATGCAGTGGATCTTGATAAGAGGAGATCACTTACAGGGTATGTGTTTACCCTTGGTGGCTGTGTTATCAGCTGGAAAGCTACTTTGTAAAATACAATAGCTTTATCTACAACAGAAACAGAATACATGGCCATTACAGAGTCATGTAAGGAGGCTATGCGGATGAGATGATTGATTGGTAAAATCAGTGATGACTTGCAGATTTCTACATTATTTTGTGATAGTCAGTGTAATTTTCTTGGTTAAGGATCAGATGTTTCACGAGAGGACTAAACACATTGATGTGAAATATCATTTTGTGTGTGAAGTGATTGCTCGTGGTGATATTGTAGTGAGCAAGATTGATACCAGTGATAATCCTGCTGATATGATGACAAAATTACTTCCTATTACTAAGTTTGAACATTGTTTGAACTTAGTGGGTGTTTATCATTGATTTAGTTATTTGAGGCTTGTTTGGAAGATGATGAATGGTGTTTATTGTTTGAGTTGTGACTTGGAATTCTTTGTATTGGAATTTGGTTCAAGGTAGAGATTTTTTGTGGTTTGACCCAAATTCTAATGGGTATTGGAGTTTAATTTGAAATAATTTGAAGAGATCAAAATTATGGACCAGAGGAAAAATTCACCGCATTTTCGCTAGCCTGACACTAGCTGGACGCTCAAGCAAAGCTGGTGGATAACAACCCGAGACTTCGTCGTCGACTATCGCTCGAGCAACATGTTTATCCGGCCAAAGCCTGTTTTCGTTTTTGACGCAGTTTTGAACTCTTATTCTTCCACAACTTGTCGCTAGGGTTTACCTATATATATGTCATGACTTGTAATGCTAAGAAAACTAAGAGAAAAGAGAGAAAATATTCTTGAGAGCTTAGATTTCAATTGAGAACATTGAGATCTTGATGTTGTAACAAAAAACTATTGATTATAGTGGATTGTCCTCCTTTGCCCCTCTGCCCGTGGTTTTTTCCTGAATCGGGTTTCCAAGTAAATTCTTGTGTTTTTGTTTTATTCTTCATTATTTCATTATTGTCATTATCTTGTGATCAATTTCATAACAGACCAAAAATATCAAGCGTGTTGCAAAGTTGTATTTCCGAACTTGCTTCATATATTAGAACAAGTCTTCTCTCTTTTGCTCTAGATGGAAGAGAAGAAGTTGCTCCCAAGTATGATCTTTCTAGGTCTTTTTAAAAGTCTTTCCACTGATATTTTTAGTTGCCCTTGCTTTTGTGAGTTAAAGCTATATTTTTTCTCGGACTTCTCCTACCTTTCCCAAAGGAAAAAAGAAAATGAATTTGTTTACAATGTAGGTTTTTTTCCTCCTAGAACGGATCACCGAAAACCATTTGATAGATTTTCTCTTGCAAAAACAATTTCAGCTTCCATTAATCATTTCATGGCTGTTTTTTTTCCTTGGAAACTCTTTTTTCTAAATCTATTTGGTATTGCCCAAAAAATATATTTTCATGGCCCCTTTATAGTGCATCCAGCTGGGATCCTTTTTTGTATCTCCTTAGAATAACAATGACTCTCTCCTTTTATTTTTTTCTTGGAACAGAGACCAAAAGTTCATCCTCCTAGTGATTTGTCTCGATGGTTAACCTCTCTGTTTTGATTGAAGAAACTACTTGGAAGCTCTCTTTTCCAGTGGCCTTTTGAATGTGATGGTAACATGTTTAACGTACCGTTTCTCACATATGGCCACATATTATTTTTTCATAACCTCCTTATTCAATTCAATGATTTTTTTCCCGATTCTCTCTCAAATTTACATCCCATCTACTGTAAATATCATCTAATAGTAGTGAAGCACAGGAGTTAGATGAAATCGTGGAATAGAAACACAATTCCACATTTACATTTGAACAAAAATAAATAAATAATTAAATAAAATCCAAAACAGGGAAAATGTCCTAAAATACGAGGCATTGTCGGTAACGAATCAAGGCAAAGGAAAGGTTATTGATTCTTCTTCCATCAAATGTAATAGAGTGGATGATAGTGGCATAAATCATTTCCTCTCATGGGAGTATCGTATCCATTTAGTAACGTGGTATCACAATAGAAGTTGTGGCCCGAATGATGAGTTATTTTGATAAATTTCTTTGAGTTGACTTTAAAATTTTGGTTACAGTTGCCAGTTGGGAAAATGTGGCTGAACCTTCATACTTTTGGTTGGAAGTCCATTTCGAACTTCAATCATGATCTTGACACTCCTAAATCGAACCACTACTACCTGACATGAGTCAAAGATCGGTGGATGATGTTCATGATGGAGGTTAGTGATGATTCTTATGGTTTAAATCGGAATCAGATTCTCCTATCCCGAGCGAACTCAACATGAAGAAGTATGATGTGAACCCCTTCCCAGGATGTACCCGTAGAACCTACACAAGATTTGATACGAACCCTAAGAAAGCTAAAATCAGATGAAAAATCTTGACACAATGATTTCTTGAATCAAGAACCAATATTTAAAGGGTTGAAAGCCACAAAATATTGAAAACCTTTGATAAGTTTTGGATAATTCAATTAAGAATAAGATTGAAAGTAAATCTTCACTTTATAATTAATCTCTTAAAATAATATGTTGTTTGTTATTTATACAATGAATATGTCTTATATATGCGAACATAAAGAAATCCCAATCTACTCGAAAAACATCAAGATAAACTTAAAAAAATAAAGTTTGAATTGAACTAAAAATCTAAATCCCGATGGTCTATTTTTATACCATGTATGCGCATGACATTGTGCCATGTGTGTGCATGGGACAACACTTTTGTTCCTCGATTGTGCAATTTTGATATTTGCATGGGCAAGAGCATTAAAGCCTGCATGGGCACGACTTTTCGAATTAACATCCTCTTCCTTAGCTTTTATCAAATGAATTAAGCTTGGTTTTTCCTCCACGACCATCTTGAAAATTGGTGTCTATCTCATTGCACTTGAAATTTCGGCCCATGTAGCTTGGATAATTCCTTCAAAAAGCATGCATGGGCCAGACTTTTCAAATCAACTCCCTCTTTCTTAGCTTTTATCAAATAAATTAAGCTTGGTTTTTCCTCCACGACCATCTTGAAAATTGATGTCTATCTCGTTGCACTTGAAATCTCGATCCATGTAGCTTGGATAAGTCCTTGTATGATATCATTGATCTTCTTTGCTCTTGATCTTGTTATTGGTCTATCCAGAATAAAGGATCTTTGCTAGTCGGCCATCCATGATACTCATCATTCACTCATTCTTCAAAAAGATTCGCCTTATAATCATCACCTGCATCAAAAAGAGAAAAATCAGCAACATTAAAAGTAGCAAACATATTATACTTACTTGAAAGGTTCATTTTGTAGACATTGTCATCAATCTTCTCAAGGATTTGGAATGGTCCATCTCCCCTAGTATGCAATTTAGATTTTACCAATTCAACATTTTTCATCCCACCTAAACTACCCCTTTCATAAATGGGTAAATGAATTAAATTCAAATAAGTTAGTGAATTATAACCATATACAAGTTCAAAAGGTGAATAAGAAATAGTAGAATGTATTACCTTGTTATATGTAAACTCTATAAATAACAAGCAATCCTTTTAATTTTTCAAATTTTTATTGATTATAGTACGCAAAAGTTGAGTTAATGTCCCATTAACTAATTCGATTTGTCCATCTGTCTATGAGTAACATATAGTAGAAAATAATAGTTTGGTTCCCAACTTATCCTACAAAACTTTCCAAAAGTAGCTAAGGAACTTAATATCCCTATTAGACACAATACTCGTAGGTACACCATAGAGTCGCACCGTCTCTTTAAAGAACAAATAAGCTATGTTCATGATATCATCTGTTTTACGGCATGAACAAAATGTTCCATCTTACTAAACATATCCACTACCACAAATATTGAATCTCTACCATTTTTAGTCATAGGCAGCCCTAATAAAAATTCTATAGACAAATCAACCCATGGTTCACAAGGAACAAGTAGGGGTCTATACAAACCTATGGTAAAACCCTAGATTTTGCCTTTATACAAGTGATAATCTACTACAAATGCGATTAACATCTATTTTCATCGTAGGCTAATAAAAATGCTCATACAACATTTCAAAAGTTTTCCTAACACCGAAATGCTCCATCAATCTCTCACCATGTGCTTCAAACACTAACAATTTACATAGAGCAATTAGGCACACAAAATTTATTTTCCCGAATAAATAACCATCATCCTATAAATTTCATCTACTGCACCTTTATTACATGACATATATATGTTAGAAAGATTTGTATCATCGCTATACATGTTATTAACATATTTAAATCCAAACATTTTGACACTTAAAGAAGTACGTACATACCTTTTGGATAATACATCAACAACTATGTTTTCCTTATCTTGTTCATACAAAATGACATAGGGAAAAGTTTTTATGTAATCCATCCATCTAGCATGCTTCTTATTAAACTTTCTTGGCCCTTGAGATGTTTCAACGATTCATGATCGGTATGGATTACGAAATCCTTTGGCCATAGGTAATGTCCCCATGCTTCCAAATCTCAAACAAGAGCATAAAGTTCTTTGTCATATGTGGGATAACTTAAAACTGTCTCACTTACCTTTTCACTGAAAAAGCTATTGATTGCCTATCTTGCATCAAAACTGCTCCAATTCCTATTCTTGAGGTATCACGTTCAATATCAAAGTTTTATCAAAGTTAGGTAATACTAAAATAGGTACAGAATAAATCATATTCTTGTTCAATGGCCCAACAAAATCCAATACTTTTTTCACAACTTTAGTGAGTAGTGTAGCAAGTGTGCTAAAATCTTTAAAAAAATACATATAAAAACTAGCTAAACTACGAAAGTTTCTTACCTTGTTGAATTTTTAAGCGTTGGCCACTCCTTGATGGCTATTACTTTCTCTTCATCCATTTCAATACCCTTTTTACTAACAATATAACTAAGAATTTTTTTTTCCCATGCAAAATGTATACCTCTTAAAATTAATATAGAGTTTTTATTGTCTCAAAACAATAAGCACACATCTCAAATGCTTGACATCCACATCTAAACTCTTTCTATATACTATCATCTAAATAAATTACTGCAAATTTACTTATAAATACACACATCATGATTTATTAATATTGTTAAAGTACTAGGTGTATTAGTAAGATCAAATTGCATAACTAACTACTCATATATCCCATATTTAATCTTAAAAGCATTTTTTTTCATTCATCTTTTTCTTCCATCCTAATTGGTGATAACCACTTTTAAGATCCATCTTGCTAAAATGCATGATCCATGCAAAAATCAAATATATTATCTAATTTAGGTATGAGATGACGATAATTTACCATTATATTGTTGACTGCCCTACAATCAATGCACATTCTCCACATCCCATCCTTTTTAGACAAAAGTAGTACCACCACTCCCTCACGTACCCTTTGCCTATCAACTTGCCTTTGAAGCTCATTTGTCTTCTTACTTCTATAGGCAGTCGATTTGGAATAATAATAGTTGTAGGTACAAAATCAGTTTGATGTTTAGTGCCTATAATGGGTGGTAACTCACTAGGCATTTCCTTGGGGACACGCCCTCAAATTCTTGCAACAAAGAAACACCCAAACTATGGAGGGATTAGTTAGTTTCCTCAAAATTATGGAAGAATCCTTGTACACAAGCAATATAATATATATATATTTTCCATGAAAGCTCTCTTAATCTCACTCTCTTTTGTTAAAAAGAAAAAAAAAACTCACTTTTATTATCACATAGATAATAAAATAATGATTCCAATAAGTACCTTCAGTAAATTGCCTGGTGACATGGGCATTCTCCCCATCTGAAGCATCAGAATAATTTAAAAGAGAATGAGTTGAATTATCTGAATAAACAATGCACAAGGGTTCTGTTAGTATTGCAGATAACTCCCGTCAAATAAACTAGAAAAAGTAAAGATCTAAACTTCCATAAAATCATCGGTCGTAGAGAAGAAAAAGAAAAACAAATCCAGATATAAATACTTGAGGTAGTACATTTAAATGCTTAATCGCCACCAAGTGTCTAAAATTAAAATAAGAGAAATACTTGAAACCTTTTTACATAATTGAAACAAATACTTGAAACCTTTCGCAAATTAAAGGGAAAAAAATGAAAAAGAGCAGGATAAAGAGATAATTAGAAGAAGATGAATTAAAATAGGTTGCAAGAGTGTCAGTGTAGATAACAATGGGAGCAAGAACATTTACCAGAAGCAAAAAATAATAATAAAAAAAGGCACTGATTTTCTCAGCTGCACCTTCATCTTCCAATCCTTTTCACCCTCTTACTAAAAATCCTCAAGGTCTCAAGATCAAATCTTTATTTCCTAAAAACCATTAATACAAACAACTCTGTAAGGGAAAGTGAGGAATATCTTGAAAACCAATCCTTTCTCCTGAATTTTGACCGAATTTATCAACATTTTAAAAATCGACTCGATCATCGACCTGGAAAAGAGCAAGGGTCCAGGGTCGAAAGGTAGAACTGAGACCCTCCTAGTTTTTTTTTTTTTTAAAATAATTTTACAAAAAATCATCAAATGAAATGAAGTTTTTTGAAATCACAAAAGCTATAACAAGCACATGCATACAGTTAATAGAAATAATTAAATACAATCAACAAAACAAAGTCCTGCTCAATTCAATTACGTAATATAAAATAAGTTCATAATTTTAAGTAATCAATAATGTCAACTTGAAAACTTAAATAGTTAAAACTTAAAAGTTTCACATCATCTATCTCCAATAGAAAAATGTCATGTTATAGTTGAATTCAAAAAGTGCACTAAACATCAAAAGATTGAATCGTTAAATTTCATCTTCATCGTTTCCATCCAGAAGCCTTAATTCTTGATCACTTCAACCACCAAAACAATTAATAACATCCAATGTATTTGAATCACCGGTCCTTAGAGTATCAAGCTCATCAATATTTTCATTTTCATCTGAAGTACAAACATAAGAAAACAATCTATTAGCTGAAAGTAGAGATCAGACCTATGCTTTGATACAATTGTTCAATTATACGAACTACCCGAAGCAGTATTAACATAATAAATATCAGAGCAATGAGTTTAGATAGTTAAACTTATTACCTTGAACATACGCATCCTTTTCATGATCATTAACATTGGGAGTTGCATCTTTTTCATAGATAGCATAATCTAATTCTTCATACTCAAAATCCCGAGGTGGTACTTCTTCCTCTATCCAAAAGTCTGTCTTGTCAATGCATTCATAATCAACTGGATCATACGATCTCTTCTTATAATAAAGTTCGTAAGGTTTTACATGAAAATTAGTTATATCAAGAAAACATTATCAATAAACAAGGCATTAAAAATAAACTCATGACATAGTAAAGAGTTCTAGATTATAGACACATTCTTCAACTGCAAATTATAAGTAACATAGAAAGGATCATTAAGTTTTTTATGCTCCAATTCCTTTCACATCCCGAAGAAGAGTTTGTTTGACTAAGAATTCGAACGGCTGCAAAGTTGGAGCACTATATCCACACAATTTCCACCATTCATCTACATGTTATCTAAAAATTAGTCACAAGCATTATATTAAGTAAACATATACAAAAATAATTAAATTTAATGCTCACCATGTTGTAACTATTTTCTAGTATTACATGCAGATTGTCTTCCAGAACTTCCTTCACGATCTCGATACATCCTTATCTATTCCATTGCTTTTGTCTCATTATCACAAATGCTTTTTATCTCAAGTAAATTGAAGAGGCCTTGCATGACTTCTACTTTTTGACAAAATCATTCTTCATAGATGAAAGCAGGACTAAGAAAATAAACTGCTACATATATGTTAAGGCAAATATGTTTATCCTATCGCTCCTTAATGATATCAGTGTAAGGCTGGTACAATATTGTCTTATTTAAAAATACATTTTTGATACCTTTTTGTATCCTATTCTTGTCATCATATACATAACCCATTAATTTTTTTTATCCGAATCTACTATTCACAACAATCTTAGGATATGAGCCACAATTTTCACAACCATCAAGCAATCCTCCTGAAATTTGTTGTCCAAAATGATAGAACTTACAAGTCTCCTAGTTGCACTTTTTGAAAGCCTATGGCTTGTGAAATTCCTACTTGTTACCAAATTTTGAAATACTTGTTTGTGACCATATATATTTTTCAATGTAATAAAAGTGGTAGCAAAATGAGTCATAGTTGGAGATATAATTTCCTTCCATTCAGGTATTTTTCTCAACCAAGACAAAAATGTGTGGTTATAAACAAATATTGTAATCCTTGAAGCCTGTAATGCAAGGAAATGCACATGGGGTATACTACTAATATATTTCAAATTAAGACTCAAGCAATGTGCAGCGCAAGGAGACCAAAAAATGTGGTCACACTTTTCATGCAATTGTTCTCCTGCCACCACATAGTTAGCTGCATTATCAATTACTATATGAACGACATTATGAGGTTCAACCCATTTAACTACCTAAGAAAATAAGTTACACAATGTTCAAGCATCTTTCACTACATTTGACACATCAAAAGATTTCACAAATACAATCCCACAAGAGCAATATACTAAAAAATTAATCAATGTTCTATGTCGTTGATCACTCCAACCATCGGCCATAATTGCACATCCGTTATTTATCCACTGGCTTGGATAAGTGTCAACTATTAATTGACATTCTTTCTTTCAATCTCTCAACAAATTAACACGGACGTCATTATAAGATGTACATTTAAATCCACGACTAATCGCAGCAGTAGAATCTAGAGCAAGTTGAAAGTAAGGTGATTGCAAAGCATTAAATGGAATGCAAGCATGACAAAACCACCTAGCCCAAGACATATGGGCTCTCTTTAGTGCTTGTTTACTCGCTAAAACGCTCTTTCAACTAAGCTGAGATCCAGGAGTAGTCCTTGGAGCAAAATATGTTTCAATCCCTTCACTTGCTTTTCTCTTCGCTTTTTCTTGCCTTTGTTTTTGTAATGGTTTATTTATTTCTTGAATTTACTCTTCTATTTCCTCAAATCCAATTTCTAAACCTATAACATTTTCCCCAAACATATAGTCATGAGCCTCTTTAACCTTTTGTTTGTTTTGAGATATAACATCAAAAGGAACTTTCTTACATTGAGATATTTGACCTTTAATTCCAGCCATATGATACTTCATTTTGTTAATTCCCCCACCTTTAAAGCTATTGTTGCAATAAAGACATGTGAATGAATTTTACCGTCAATGTCATGACTTGAAGAAAAGTGTTCCCATGCAGGATCGCTCTTTGCACAGCTAGAAGGTGTTGAACTTATATATTGTCTTCCCAAATATTGAGTATTGCTATCCATCCTAAATAAAAGAAATGAAATGAGTATAAGTGTTATTCAATAGCAAAAGCAAAAATGAACCCATTTGGGTTCCTAAATAAAGAATTAAGAGGGGTGTTTGATGCGCATTTTTGAGAAAATAATGCATTTTATTATGTGATGTGATGGAAAATATGTGGTTAAAAAATAAGGAAATTTTTTTATTATTGTTTGTAATATTATTTTATTGAAAAATGTGTGGTTGAAATGTCTTTTGAAAGAATGAATTTTGAGAAAAATGTGGATCAAACAGGGCCATACGTATGTATAAAAAAAAATTAATCTTTTGCCATTAAACGTGCAAATCTAATCAACTAAAGATACATGAGAATAAAAAATTTATTTTTTTACCATTAAACATATGAATTATCAAGTATTTTAATGTTTTTAAGTCCCCTGTCACCAAAGTAAAAGGCAAGCAAAAAGGAACCCATTAAAATTCCTAAACAATATGCATATGTATGCATAAAAAATTTATTTTTTCACCGTTATAATATTGATTTACACAATTGACATGAACACCAAATTCAAACAACACAAATTCAAAGAATCAAAATATAAAGCATCATAAAACACACACAACTTAACCGCAAAAGCGTACAAGAATATGTAGATTATAGCAACTATACAGAGTTGCAGACTACCGACTAACAAGAAATTAGTAAATTACAACAAGAATAAAGTTTCAGTAACTAAATAAACCAATAATTTTCCATTTAAAACAGAAATCATTATTGTTATAAAGCGACGAGAAATCATTATTTCTTTTGTTCTTTTTGTTTGAGTCTTTATCATCGTTCTCATCTTCTTCATATTTTGAGTCATTTAATACAATTAAAATACCAAAAAAAATTCAAATGTTTTTTGTGCACTAAATTAGTGCCCAAACAATTCCTTTTCGATTCTTTGGATTTTTTGTTGAATTCTCGCACGTTTAGTTAAAAAAATTCTGAAAATTGCAAGAAAATAAAAATATAGCAATTACAATATATATATATATCATCAAGTCCAAAGCCAAAACTATCCGGTTCGGATTCAAGAAACTCTTTCTTGCATTTATCCTTGCCATTTCCATTCCATGTTCATATTCCTACTTTCTTGAATCATTCTAGAGTCAGCTTCCTTACTCAATTCTTTGTTTGAACTCCACATGGTAGTTTTTTTTTTATTGAGATCGAATTAGTTCTTTGAAAGGAAGTATTCAGTGGAAATTGGTAGAGTAGTGAGAGTAATAGAGGGAAAAATCCAGATTGAGTAATACACACGTGAAGCAAATATTATTCTAAATTTAGGATGTTTGATCGAGACGATTCTACTTCAATCGGAAAGAATAGTCAAGTCATTATGATGGAGAAGATGATACGACGATTTGAAATGTTATTTGGGAATACAGGAGATAGGATAAATAGGCAAGAGACGTGGATGGAGAGGCAAGACACATTGTTCACTGTTTTACATAAGGAAGGGAACAACCTAGAGAAGTTCCTAACGCAAGGAGGCGAGGTAGGTAAGATCTTATAGCAGATATAGGTGGTGAACATGAAGCAGATATTGGAATTGATGATGATAGATTAGTGGATGCTGAAATATGAAGAATGATGAATAGATGAGATAAGGGGTGATAGGAGGACTAGAGATTATGATTGAGATGAAGTTTAGAAATATGAGCAATATTAAAATGACTATTCTTTCATTCAAATGAATGAGCAATCTAGAGGCATATTTGGAGTGGGAAAAAGATAGAGCTTATATTTGATTGTCATAAGTAATCAAAGGAGAAAAAAAGTAAAACTTCTTGTTGAGTTTACTGATTATGCTATTATTTGGTGGGATCAAATAGCAACATTTAGGAGGAGGAATCATAAGAGGCCTATTGAAACATGGGGAGAATTGAAGGCTATCGTGATGAAGATGTTCATTTTTAATCATTACTATAAAGATCTTTATCAAAAATTATAAAGCTTTTATCAAGGATCTAGGAGTGTGGAAGATTATCACAAGAAGATGGAGATTGCCATGATTATAGCGAATGCTAAGGAGGGTCGGAGACTACCATGGCCCGATTTTTGAAATATTTGAATAGGGAGATAGCTAATATTATAGAACTACAACATTATGTAGAGTTAGGGGACATGCTACATGTAGTTATGAAGGTGGAAATGCAGTTAAAAAGGAATGAGGCAACTAGATATCCATTAGGTTTTAACCCT
Organism: Fraxinus anomala; assembly: GCA_903798345.1. Classification (NCBI taxonomy): domain Eukaryota; kingdom Viridiplantae; phylum Streptophyta; class Magnoliopsida; order Lamiales; family Oleaceae; genus Fraxinus; species Fraxinus anomala. Next base: position 49,057 of record CAIGRN010042232.1, read on the forward strand.
TCTTGAAAACTAAAGTGGGATAACAAAAAAGGTTATGAGACTGATTAAAAGAGTAGAATTGAGCTACCGAAACGAAGAGAGAAAGTTTCTAGCAAAGCTACACCCAAGGTAAATCCCCAACCTCCTAGAAATCAGGATATTCCGAGCTATTGGTACTCAAATTAAATTAGATGACTTGGAGCAACAAAGGGAGAACATATTTCATACAAGATGCCATGTCAACAACAAGGTATATATTATGATTATTGATGGGGGTAGTTGTACCAATGTAGCTAGCACTACACTTGTTGAGAAATTGGAGTTAACCATGCTAAAACATCATAGGATTTACAAATTGCAATGGTTGAATGAATGTGGAGAGGTTAATGTGAATATGCAAATGTTGGTGAGTTTCTTAATTGGGAGGTATCATGATGAAGTGATGTGTGATATAGTTCATATGCATACCGGACATATTTTCTTAGAGAGACCATACCAATATGATAGGAGGGTGCTGCATGATGGATTTAAAAATAGGTACACCTTTACTAAAGATGGGAAATCTATTACTCTTGTACCATTAACACAAACACAAGTTTATGAAGATCAAATCAAATTGAAAAGTAAGGAAGATAAAAAAAATGAGAAAAAAATAGAGTGAGATTGATCTTTAACAACATAAAAATAGTAAGTCAATTTATGGGATGCTTTTCATGAATGTGCGCCCAATTCGACGATTGGAAAATCAAATATCAAGCTTTAGTGAAGATCAATTAGTTTCTTGTAATACACAACATTGGATGTAATCTTCTTGTCAAGTCAAAAATATGTTTAGCTCGTCCATACTCATCAAGTGTAAACATGTAGTAATACATATGTTATGTGACATTTTCGATATCAATTGTCGTACAGATTCTCATAAGGGTTATCAAATGTACGGGAGATACATACCCATTAATTGTAAAAATTTACTACTTCATATCTAGTGGTAATCTGGAGTACAATGAGTTTAAGATTCAACCTTTCAATGAAGCCTACTATGCTAGGAAATCGCTTCTAGTGTCACCCAAACATTAAGTTCAGTAATGTCTTGCTTGGTGAATACTTATTCACTGAAGTTAATTCCCAAAAAATATTGCCTATAAATAACAGTGAGTACGCTAAACAAATTTTAAGTTCATAGTTATAATTTAATGTGGAAAAGCTCAATACTTTGGTTTGTGACATTATGCATGTTATATACAACAACTGTTCAATAGTAGAAGAAATTTTTGACTTATGGGTTCACCAAATCAAAGAAACCACCCAATGGATCTCAATGTATCTCCTCATATTCCAAGTATGTCCCCGTTCTTCACAATCGTCATTGAGTTTGATGATGAGGATGTGTTAGTACAATGTAGTACTAGAAATATTTCACCAATTCCATTTCCGAACTTGGGTGATAGTTCAAGCAAATCATCTCAATCCATGATCCTAGTGTTTGATGAAGTTTTTTACTATGTGGTACCTTACATAGACAAAGCTGACAATGAGAATTTGATTCCAAACATTCAATATCCCGACGTCATAGTCATAAGTTCAGATAACGAGGATGAAAAAAGTGGCAACGAAGAGTCACAGGTTGATGACAAGTGAAGTGGTTGATTTCTACTTGATCATAAAGGCATTAAATAGAAAAATACAAGGTTAGCTCTGAAAAAGTCTGTTTCTAGAGTTGCGTAAAACTGTGTATTTTATGATCAACCGTGAAGCCCGATAATTTTATCTATGTTACTACCTACCATCACAGAAGTGTCGAGAATTCTTCAGTGTATCTGTCAAGCCCAACATTTTGTAACAAGTTGCTTAATGAATGGTTATATTTTGAATCATTTGAATAGTTTATGTTATACACGAATTAAAACGACAATGGTAATAAGAGTTACTGGATAATACAACATGAACAACAACGAGCTTGATTGTCTTGTACAAAAAAAATCATAACTTAGTATACGTCCTCACTTTTACACACTTGGTGTTGGAACGAGGTTCGAATGGTTTTGCCAAGTTACCCACATCGACTGCATTTTATGGCTCGTCCAATAGATTCCGATCTAGAATGCTTATATCGCATTATAGGCCTACTTAGAGGACAACGTACAATGTGTGGCAAAATAGGAATGGAACTAACAATGATAGGAGCAACCCAGACAGCTTCCCTTGTAGCGGGATGTATAATGACTTACCTTTCAAGCAAGCAGCACAATTAACATGAACACATGGCATACGATTCAACTGGAACTAACAACAAATGCACGTTCTTTCCAAAAAATCTACTGTATCGATTTCACTGGATATGGGTTGTGTTAAGATGTCTACCAATTCATGAGCTCAAAGGCTAGTACCGACTTTGAATGTTGTGTATAACTCGTTCTGAATGCTGTGTATAACTCGTTCTCCATCGTCAACGTCAATGAGGTACTACATGTAGCTGCATTTACACGATGTTCATAAAACTACTTGTGCATAGTACTTCGAATGTATTCAATCAAACATCTGATAGGTAAGCAACCTACATGTCTCAAAATTTCATTCAATGAATCTACATTGTTATTTGTCATTATATTGTATCGGTTGCCAATGAATAACACTCTTAACCAAAACGCAAAATCCGCTCTCTCCAATTACCCAAAGGTTCTAGCACTTACAATACGAATCTATCCCATTAGTCGTTCAAACTCTTCGACACGGTGAGCTTGAGCAACTCGTTTAGATAGAAAAATTGAACTTGCACTATTGTAATGTTGTATTAGTTTGTTCTTCATATTCCACATGCAACAACCTAGTTTAAGGAGTCCTAATCGAAGCTATAGGCAGTCTAATGCATGATGAGTTCAAGCAAATCATCTCAATCCATGAACATAGTGGTCAATGAAGTTTTCGACTACGTGATACCTTACATAGACGAAGAAGACAATGAGGATTTGATTCCAAACATTCCACATCCCGAGGTCAAAGTCATAAGTTCAGATGACGAGGAGAAAGGAAGTGGCAACAAATAGTACCTTCATGTTTGTTAGCATCTTTTATAGTTGCCAATAGAAGAATACATTTGTATGGACCTTTTAAGTGACTATCGTTGATACAAATTACCGGTCTCAAATAGTGTAGATAACCATGTATGCTTGTACTAAAAGCTAGGACTTTGATGTGAGCCATTCACAGGGTTAATCTCTCCAAAATGTGACAATATAAAGATAATCCTCTGGTGGTAAAATCCTTAAAGTTGTGCTTTGCTGTAATTGATTTTGACTCCTAGCTTTTGTTCTACGTCACATACAATAACAATCAGATCATAGCATAGCATAGGATCAGATTATCCAATCTTTCCAATATGTGCTCGGCAACTACAGAAATTGTGGCTTGTCTATGTACACTAGATCGAAAAATTTACTGAACACGTGTGCATATCATTGAATTTCGAATCTTGAATATCACGGATTTCTTCAATACCGAAGCACGTAACATCCATTTACAGTTAGAATTTGCAAGCAACAGTTAGCGTTTTAAAGTTTGATCTTCTAAGCGAAATTGGAACTTCTCTTGCCATGCAAGTACACAAATTTTCATGTACAACTTATTTTTGTTCAAGAATAATTAACCTTGGGCTATGTCAGATATATCCACATTTCTAACACATTCGTATCTATCCGAAGCAGTCGAAGGTGGTGCAGTTTGATCGTCACCATGAATTGAATTCTCAACCTCGATATCAATGACAAGGTTATCCATATTCTCATGTATTGGAGCGGACCCAATATCACAAATTCTTGTTTTCGGTGCACTATCGATTATATCATTTTACAATTGTTTGACCTCATGTTGTCGAAAATCTTGATAACTTTCCTCAACGACAAACGTATGATCTACAAAATTGGTTTCCATCACTGTGTAACTGATAAGGAGCTCCGTTTTATGAAGACTGATAGATAACAGTTTCTTTATGAACTAAAATGTACCAATTCAAGTATTCATTTTCTCGTATTTCTGCTGGAGGTATATTCATATTCGGGACTTCGAACTTCAATTTGATTTCACTAGACAGATCTAGAATATAAAGCTTCTCCATCAGTTTTAACACAAGTCCTGCTACGATGATATTACTTTGAACTAAGAGTGAAGAGGTTTTGTTTCCTCTCCATTTTCACTCATCATCTACATACACGAAATCTTCCCCATAGGACACGATAAATCTCGTATTAGTAGTCATACATAAACATTTGATTGATTTTTTTAAAATCGAAGTTTATTGGCATGCAATTCACACGTACCAATAAAGTATACAAATAATAGCAAACAGTTGAATCAATATATGAAAAATCACTCTACATTTCATCTTTCAAAATCGACGGATTTTTCCCCATTTCCACTGCCCATTTTTACAATCTGGTGTAGCATTTCGGGGTTGTTAATGGAATACATTCTTTCCAGCATTAATTTTGTTCATCAATTCTTAACTACTAAATGAGAAAAATATCACAAATCATTGAACAAATGCTTTATTAAATAGGGAATGTGATCACATTAAATGGGGAACGTTGCCTTCATTCAAAAATACATGCAAATCCAAACCTAGTGAATGAATAAGAATTTAGGAAATTCAAAATCATGATGAGCATGTTTGTCTTTAACAATTGAGAAATACTAACTTAGAAGATACACAAATTAAACAATTTGTAAATGCCAACATTTCAAAATGGAAGGTGAATCCAACACTACTTCCTTCTTGATATTGGAATGGAGGAGATACAAACAAAGTTGAGATTGTATTGAAGAGAAAATCCCATGTTCACTCAACCTAATTGATGGATGTTTTTTTTTTTTTTTTTTGGTTAACAATTCTATTAACCATTATATAATACATATAGTCATGAGTTTATCTTACACTTGTCAAGTGATCATATCATTGCATTAAATAATATTATATGCGTACATTAATGAGCATTAAATGCTCCAAAAAAAGTATTTCCACGGGTGATTTAGACTTTTTACACTCAAAAGTGACATTTTTTAGCACCATTAGTAAAAGTAACAATTTTTGTACATTTTCAAATTTGTGATATTTATGAAAATATTCCATGTTTGGATCTTCCTTGAATTTTTTCTTCAATTTTATGAAGAAATATTGAAAGGATTGTCAACCATCTTCTTTTCAAAAGGATTTCTAACCATTTGCCTTTGAAGGACATAGTAAAATTATATCTATGACTTACTTTTTTGAATAGGCTACTTTAATGGACTTAGGGCAACTATCTTCTCCACTAGTTGTAAAATTTGAAGGACAATTATAAAGTCTGAAGGACAATTATTTCTTACTTCACTGCTTTTCACATTTTTGAATGATTGGTCATCAAAAAAATCATCTATTTTTATCCCATAACAATCATCTCCATTGTCTCGCATAGTCTTTAGTCTCTGACCCTGAACTTTATTTGGATGCTTTAGAGGCATTTGAAGACAAAATCTTTTAAAATAGCTAGTTGTTGTGCTAGATGAGCGAATTCTTTTGAATTTTTGCATTGAGCTAACATTGACATAAGCTTGCTTTTTTCTGTTGAGAAAATAGCATGCTTTTCTTGAACTTAGGAAAAAACTTGTTTTTCTCTTTTTTGTTGATTTTCGTAACTATGGAGCTGCTTTCGGGCTAGCATTAGTTTCTTAGAACTTTCCCACCACTTGATCTTCAGACGTCTAACTATTTTCTTTGGAGCATAGTCAGATTCAACATCTTTTGCAATTTGAAAATCCCAATAGAAAATTCATGATCATTTAAAAGTTATTGAAAATTGAAAAAGTAGCCATTCTTGAATTTGGTGAAATTTTGTTCCATTTTCTTTGAAATATTTGAAACCTTGAGAAACGAGACTGTAAAGTATCGCTTCCTCAAGTCCAAAGAGTACAAACCAATTTTGAAAAGAATTTTAGCATTTATGGTCAAACATAATAAACAACGAGCGGGAAACTGGTCTAGTATAAAAGAATTTGTACCATGTCTTTATGTACTCAAAATAATTTGAACTTTGAAGGTGAATCTTTTTCTGAAATATCAAACTTCTTGTTTTTCCATGGATGTTGTCCCCACTCTTCATAAGATAAACTTTAGAAATCTTAATTTTTTTAAAAAAAATATTTCTTGGGCTTAGGTTATGAGTAATTTCGACCGAGTTTGTATATTTGAGAATAAACTCATAAAAAACCCTTGATCTCTTTATGTTTTCCGGCATATACCAGAATCATTCACGTAAGACTTTTGAAAGGCATTCTTCTAGAGAAGAATATTTTTTGGACCAATTTTTTTCCATTTCTATAACTCGTAAAAATCTTGATTTTGTATGGTATTCAAACTTTTAGGTTTTTGAGACTGATTATTGACATGCAATTTTTCAGATACTGTTTCAACTGCCTTTTTGAAATTGGTTGTTTTCAAGTTTGAGAAATTTGAGAGGGTTTTGAAGGACATATATCAAATGGTTTTATTGGCTTGAAAAGGGGTCTAAACTAAGTTTGAAATTTTTTTGGCTAAGGGATACTTCCTAATACTTCAAAAGTATTTGAAATTTGATACTGGTTTGGTGAGGCTTAAGAATTTGAAGGTTTTGATGGTTTATATGTTTGAGTTGTTTTTCATAAAGACATTGAAGCTGTGCTTGAGTGGGCACTTTGTAACAAAACTTGATCAAAATAAGCTCTCTCTTATTCTTTTCTTTAGCACTCAATTTTGTCTCTTGATTTTTCTCTTGAGCTATCTCTCTATTTATAGAGTTTTAATCCTTACCTTGTAATAATTCTCTTGTAAGAAAATCTGGTAAAACATTAGATTTTCCAAGTAAAAATTGAACTTCAAAATCAAAACTTGACAAAATAACTTGCCACTGTGTAAATATTTGTTTTGATATAATATTTTTTACATCTTTTGAAATTTTATAGTCTGTTTTGCCAAGAAATGTTTTATTGATAAGATTGTCTTGAAATTTGGTAATAAATAGTACTATTGATAAAATTTTCTTTTTGACAGTAAAATAATTATTTTGAACACCAATACATATTCCTGAATGATATCGAACTAATTAATCTTGATCATAATTTTTTATTGAGAATCCCTCCATATCCTATGTCTGAGGCATCGGTTTCTACGATGAGGAAGGCAATTGAATTTACAATTTTAAGATATGGAAGAGTTTTTATGGCTTCCTTAATGGTCTTGACTACTATTGTATGTTCTTGACTCCACTTTGGAGGGTTTCTTCTAAGTCTTTGATAAAGGGGTTCACATATTTGCATAATGTTTTGTGCAAAATTAGACACATAACTGACTCATCCTATAAATTGTTGAAGAATGGTTTTGTTTAAAATTTCATCTGGAAATTTAATTGAAAATTCCAGGCTTCTCTGGATTTGAGTAATCATTCCTTGATAAAGTTCATGTCCTAAAAATTTAATTTTAGTTTGACGTAAATTATTGCTAATCAATTTGACTTTATTACATTAAGAAAGATATTTAAGTGTTTGAAATATTGTTCTAAACTTTCCGAGTAAATTAGGACATCATCAATATAAACAATTGAAAAGTTTTTATATGGATTAAAATTATCGTTCATGATTTTTTGGAATTCTAAAAGAGCAATCTTTAATCCAAACGATATTACATTCCATTAATATGGAGCAAATGGAACATTAAATGCAGTTTTGAATTTATCTTGTTCATTAATATGGATTTTCCAAAAATCATATTTCATATAAAATTTCTACTTTAAGACATCTATTTAATAGATCTTTCCTTTGAGGTAAATGATATCTAATCCATTGAAAGACTTTATTTAAAGGCTTGTAGTTAATAACTAATCTTGGAAAACCTCTTTCTATTTTACTTTGATTATTGACATAAAAGACTGAACAACTTCAAAGTGATTCATTGGGATGAATTAATTTTTTTTCCAATAAATCATTTATTTCTTTGACATAATAATCAAGGAATTTTTTATTCATTTGAATTGGCCTTAATTTTGTGGGGATTTTTGATTCCTTAAAATCAGAAATATATGGTAAATAAACGCTATGTTTCTTTTTATTCCAAAATGCATTTGAGATAGTAGAACATATTTTTTTTTATTCAATTTGTTTTATTTTTCCTAGATTTTTATATTCTTGAATTTGTTCCTCAATTCATTTATATTTAATTTATTCTTTGATAAACTTGATATGTTGTTTTTTATAACTAATATTATTAATTATTCTTGAGATTGAAACTTCTTTGAGAGCATTCACATCTTTTTATGGAGGAATAGTAATTTTGAAGATAATTTCTTGACTAAGAATTATAGTTTTTAATCCCTCTACATTTGCTTGAAAATGATAAATTTGTACAATAAAAGGTGTTCCAAGGATTAATTCTTGATCCAAATCTTTTGCCAAATAAGAAATACTTTTCAAACAACTATTTAAATTACAAACATGATCTTGTGAAATTTTATATCCTATATCTAATTTCTTTCCACTAGCTCCATATAGTCGCTCAACGATTTTTTCAAAATATTTTGTAGGAATTAATCATTCGTTGATACAATTTTGATCATCTCCAGAGTCAATAAGAACTCGAGGTTTTAACTTGAGTTCTTTGTTTACTATAATTGTGATTTTAAAGTTGAATTCTATTGATTACATTGACTTTTTCTTCTTCTCATTGAATTTTCTTCTTCTTTTTCTTCGTCTTCGTCTTCTGAATCCGAATCTTCTAATTCAATTTCTGTTTTACTTCTTGTTGGAATATTATTTTCTAACGATTTTGTATTTAGAATGACAACTTCCATTTTTACATCTTTTATGTGATATTCAAACTTGGAATTTGATTTCTCATTTCATTGATTTGTGATCTCAAATCAGAACTTGTCACATTGATTCTTGTTTAAATCTATTCATTAGTTGAGACATATTAAATTGTTCTCTTGGTTGTTCTTGTGGTATTAATAATTGATTAAATTTCTTTTTTAATTGAGGATCTTGTGTTCTCTCAATTACTTCTTAAATAGTTTCATTTTTTTAATAAGGACATTAATTGATTTGTTTTTGCAATATCAGCTACTATCATTGCATCCCAAATATCTTTGTTATTACTAAAGCTTGAAGAATCAGAGCTTTCTTCGAAATCTGAATCCTCTTGATTTTAATAAATTTGTTATCAAACTTAAAGTTCATTCATTATGTCTTCATTTATTTGGAGATTGTTTATTTTTCCTTACATAGGACACTTGTTAGAATAATGACCTAAGTGTTTGCATTTCCAACAAGTAATATTTTTGTTAGATTTTTGAAATTTTCTCTTATAAAATTTTCCTTTTTTAGGGCTATGATTTATATTGTTTTTTATGTTTTAAAGAAGGAACTACGACTTTTTCGAAATCATATTGTTCACAAAATGATCCGAGTTCTCGTCGGCTTTCAGCTCTTTCATTTTTGAGTTTTGATTTGAGTTTCATGTCATTTCATAATGACAATCTTTCTTTATTGAAGTAATTTATAATTTCACCATAAGTTAGGGAAGTATATGGAATCGTATCATTATTTTGATTTTTTATTACAATTCTTACTCTTTTAGCAAGAAGTTTTGGAAGTCCAAAAATAAATATTTCTTTCCAAAATGATTGAAAACATTCTTCCCTTAGCAGATCAATAGTGATGAAAATCTAAAATCATGAAGTTTTGGGCATGTTAAATTCAATAAGATTTTTGATGATCTTTCTTCTAATGAAGTAGGGCTTCCAATAAAATGCTTGATAACAGTAAACCAAAATATAGTATGCTGTCATTTTGTCTATTTGATTTAGTAGCACTATATACTTATTCACATTCATTGTCATTAAGGTAATTAGTCCACTAATTTTTAATTTGACCTGAAAGGCCAAGTAAAATATTACTGAAGGCAATCTCTTCAGAAACAAATTGATAGAGATAAGTCGAATGGCACATAGCAATATTTTCAACGACTTGAATATCCCGGTATTCAGTCCTTCCATCAATATTCCATTCTATTATCTCATCTCCATTATAAGAGATTTGAGGTTTGCATTTTTTCTCATATTGCACATCAGGAAAAGGAAGGTCTTGGGTAAAAATGATGTATTTTTGAATTTTGACCTCTTAATTTATTAGTATGAGGGGGTTCTTTTTCCTCTAGAAATTTACTTTCCAGTTCTTCAATTGAGTCAACTACATTAACCTTATTTGATGTAGTTAATTTTGATAGTTGTTTTGACAATTCTTTAATAACACTTGATTCAATAGAGTTTCCCTAGACCTGGTTTTAAGGATTCTTCTATTGGTTTAAAGATGAAATTAATCGGCCTTTTACCTTTTCTTCTTGATCCTTTTGGTTCTGGGTTGAATTCAATTCTAGATAATTAATTTTTCATTGAGTGTAACATAATATTTTTATAATTATTTTGAGCTTGATTGTTTTTAATGTTTTTTGACTTTCTTGTCTATCAATGACTTGTTTGAGGTGAGAAGCACTTGTCTCTTTTTTTCCACGAGTAAAAATAATTTCTTCTATTGGAGGATGCTCCTCCACTTGTGGTTTTCGATTTTTTTCCGTTAGTATGGGTTCATATTAGCAGATTTTTGTTTTTGTTTTCCAAAAACTCTTATTTCAACATATTAAAAAAAAAACTTAAATCTTCAGGATAAGAATAAAATTCTTCCCAAAATGATTCTAATTCTTTCTTAGAAAACATCGTTTTCAGATTTTTCTAAAGGCTTTAATTTGATGTGTTTTTATCCGTTTTGTATTCTCTTATTCGATCTATAGAGGAAGAAATGACATTTAACTGTTCTCCTAATTTTTCAGATGGAGGAGGAGGTTGAATATCAGAAGAAGTAGGAGACTCGGCTCTTTCTGAATCAAACTTATATTCGTATTGAGGTTTTGGAATATTTGGATTAAAATCAACCCCTTTCAATTTTTCTGAAGAAATTGAATGCCTTGAGGGTTGATGAAATCTTTCAAAGATAGGATTAGTTCTAGAAGAAGTAGAATGTCTTCAAAAAAAAAAAAAAAAAAAGGAATATCATCTTAACGCTTCCGTTAGGAGAATTTATTATTTGATGAGAACTATCTCTTGGTTTTACCGTTTCAAGAATATTAACCTTTTCAAAATCCCATTCTAAAGATCTTGAAAGTCTATTTCAAGGAATTCTTTTTGGAATAATTGTATTTGAGTGGAGAGTATTGACTTCCATAAGAAGGGATTCTTCTTTTTGAGAAGATCTCAATGCTTTACTCATTACTTAGAAATATATACGATATATTACAACAAATGATTTTGAACGTTCATCAAATTGAGGTTTTTTATTTCTATCTAACGAGCAAGAGAATTTAATATAGTTCCATCATTCAGATCAATAATATAATTTGGATAACAAATTGAGAATACTAGACCACTTTCTAAGTTTGACTATAAAACAGAAAGTTGAGTGTTCTCAAATTTGAGTTGTATCTTATCTCTTAAAATTAAGAGAACGAATGTGTTGGCCAAATCTAAACAAAGGCTTGACAGCAATTTAGACTAAACCAATGTGAAGAAATTTATATTTCTTCCTATGATTTCTGATTGCTTCACTTGACAGTAACTTTATTTGAGCAGTTTGATTTTTGATGGGTAAAGTTTGTTCACAAATCTTGATAGCATAATCTTGATGAAAATCAAATCTTCCTATTTCATAGATACTTTTCTTTTCTACCTTAAGAATAGTCCAATTATGAAATCATTGTTATATTCATTCACTTACATTGAAAGCAGTGACATTTTTGGCAAAATCCCAGGAATCATTTTAATCTACCCAGAGTATTTGGGGAAAATAAGTACGGATCTGTGATATCATTGGTCCGACAAAGCTTCGGTGACTCAGGCAACTTTAATCGCGGACAAAGAAGATGCATCTAATTTTTTTTTTTTTTTTTTTTTTTTT
>CAIGRN010042251.1:0-17935 GCA_903798345.1 Fraxinus anomala
CAAAACATAGAAAATTAAAAAAAAATAAGCAAAGTTGGGGGGGGGGGGGCACGTGCCCCCCTAGGCCCACCCCTAGGTCCGCCAGTGGGTACACACGACTCTTTGATACTTGCTATCTTATCCTTCATATGCTACATTGGCAAGGTAATTTTGGACCCCTCAAGTCCATTTTCATCCATACAATCTTATCTTCTGTTAATGTAACTTTATGTTTAGTAAAGTTAGTATGCATAATGCCTCTTTGGCTTCTCTTTTCCTTATTAGTGATTGATAACTTCGTTCATTCTCACTTGGATCCCTACCTTTTACTACAAAAAGGCCTCAATGCTATTAGCCATTCGAATGAAACTTTTTCATGATTTCAATTTAAGTAATTGTATTTACGGTTTGTTATTTTGTAAATCTATATTTGTGTTCTTAGTAGATTTGTTGGTTATGTAGGCTTGTGATTTTTCGTATCTGGGAATTCTATGTAAATATGAAGGTTACTTCCATGTTAATTTTGTTAATGTGAAATTAGTTATGCATACATACTCCGAAACTGTGTTGTGTTGTCATTGACTCGACGTCGTAAATTATAATTAGATTAAAAGTGAGTAGTTAACAATGTATTGAATCATCTTATTATGCATCAATAATTTGAGAAATCCAATGGATTTGACACTAATTAAATACAATCTCATAATTTTTAAAAGATTTATAATGTCAAACAAATGTGTTTCTTTTCTTTTAATTACTAAATTATAGTCGAGTCTGCATACGTAATATTGCATGTTAAATGTGTGAACACTTGACACTACTATGGATATAGAAGGCTTGGTTTTGTTAATTATCTTTATGTCATTTACATATGTGGTTTATTTGTATCCCATTTCTGTAAATTTATGTGTTTGCTTTATGTTTTTTCTTCACGTCAAAATTTGGTACTACATAAGACTTCTTTGTGGAATGTACTAACCAGGGTGTATGGTTTCTGATTGGTTTAAAAGGCTAGTGAGATAAGTTTATAATATGAAATAGATGGTCAAAAATATGCGTCGATACATGCGTATTCTATCTTTTTTAGATTTTCGATTGGAGCGGAATAATTATGTGTAGGCTAGTTATTCTTATTTAATGGAAAGCAAAAATGTCATAATTTTGTTGACTGGCTTTAGTTTTGAACCTCCAAAATTTATAATATTTCTTTTGTGTGCTTTGAAAATTTCAACTTTTGAAATAATAATAATTTATACTAAAATAAAAATTAATGCATTTTTTTAATTGCAATTTAAAGTAGAAACAAATTTATTCCGCAGTAAGCTAAAAAGAATTAGCAACGAAAGCACCAATGAAAGTTATTTAGTAATTACAGAGTGGCATAGCTATAGAAAATTATGTTGCTCAACCAATTCGTTGGATGAAAATTTTCGTCTGTAAATAATCGAGGGACTTTCACATGGGAATATATCAATGAAAAATTTTCATCGATAATTTTTGTTACCAACGGAATTAAGGACATCTACGACAAAAAATTTGTCGCTAGTGATTGTTGCTCAACAACCATGATAAAATCTATTTATAACACCATCAAGACATACATAAAATTCAAATAGGATTTATTGGTTCCTTTTAAACACGAGTCTAAACTAAAGGACGTTGGTTGATATTAAATATAATATTCTATAATCTTTAGTACGTAATAAGTTATAAATCAAATACTCTAAATTCTTCGATCTACAATTTTTGGAGAATTATTGACATGCATCCAATTGTCTTCTGAGGGATATCCCACCCCCTTTTAGTGGGCACTTTTGGAGTTCATTTTTTAAGACCATAAACGTCGATTGAAATCAACATTGCATTGATAGGTTAGTGACCACATATTTTATGTAGGTGGATAAAATTAAGAAACAAGTAATGCGACATTTTTTTATTTATTGAGTCTTGAGATTCTATATTAAAAAATCAGACTTATTAAGAAGAGTAATCTAAACTCTTATATATTATTATTTAAAAATTAGTGCTCCAAAAACTTAAATCATTTTTTAATCTTCATCATTTCTCCCTTTCTAAATAACCTGTGATGGTGTCTCCACTCCGAGTATGAACAACCATGTTATTATTAATGCAATATCCCAAGCTTCGCTGAAACTTATTCCTACAAATTACATATTGTGAGTGTTTTAGCCTTTTTTTCGGTGGTCATTGTTTTGAATAGTAAATTTTTGAGGAACGTGTTGTTAAAAATTAGGAAAATATTTTGAGTTTATGTGCATAATATTTTATTGTTTGAATGTATGATTGAAAATGAGTATGTAGAAAACGAATTTTAAAAGAATTAGAAACAAACATGAGCTTAGTTTGAATGTCTTCTCTATAGATTTGACCTCTTCAATTAGGTTGTCGGAGAAAAAAAAACATGCCCTAATGATAAAAAATCAATCTCAATTGGACTTACTAAGATTAACTATCATGCAATGGTCTTCTTGGCTCTCTATCTAACATGGCTGTTTGTTCATGATGTACCTCACACGACATCTCAAGGAGTGTACATATAGAGATTTGGGGTGATATGTTAAAAAGTCAACTTTTCTTAAGAGGAGTGACATAATTCTTATAAGTTGTTATTCGTTTCATGTGTAATCGATGTAGGACTTTTATCTTAATCATTGCTAAATTTATTGTATATTAGTTCTCATTATATACAATATTTATACAACTCCTTAGAGGAGGAGAAAATGAAAGAAATCAATACATATTTATAAATGAGGAAATGACTTAGTCTCTGTTCATGTTTCCCGAATAGCATTTCTCCATGGTGGTCCATGTAAAGATGTCTACATATCTCAACCCCACACATACTTGTTACTTTCTGAAGCCATTTATTGCCTCAAACAAGCACCTGGGGAAGGGTTCAATGAGCTCCATTCATTCATTTTATCTTGTGGTTTTCATAATCAAGATCAGATACATAATTGCTTACTTATAAAGCCAAAGCCAATCACATAGTTGTGTATTTTCTTGTGTGTTAATGATCTTATTATCGAAGCAATTCACTCTCTCTCTCTCTCATTTTATTCTATTAAAGATTTAGAAAGCCTCAACTAGTAAAGGTTTTTCTAAAATGTTTCTCAATTTCCATTGAACCTTAAAAGCTCTACATATTATAATTGAACTTACCAAAACGATATTTCTTTTGTTACTCCGTCCTTATTGTTTTAAAAGTTAACGGACTTGATAAACTTATCAAAATATTATCTCATTCTTCATTCCATCTACCTAGTCGGAGTTTAATTTAGCTTAATTTTCGAAATGATTGCATTAAGGATATTTTTACTAGTTCTTTTTTTCCAAGATTTTGCATCTAGAGATTAGTTCATTAATACTAAATTCAAAATATTTTACCCCCTGTTTGAAATAGAGATTTTTTAATAATAGATTTTGTAAAAATTGATTTTTTTAAGAATGTATGATTAAAGTAGGAAGGAATTATGAATTTGTGTATAAAATTATTTTATTAAAAAAATATATGATTAAAAATAAGTTTCTCGGTATCACGAATAAGACAATATTAACTAGAATAATAAGAAAGAAGTGAATACTACAAAAGTTGACCGCTATTCCAAGAGAAAATGTTTTAGGTGAGATAATCATAATATAAATTAGGATTTTTGTTAATTAATTATGCTAATTACATTAATGACAACCAAATCAGTTTCTTGGTTACACTGACCAAGTCGAAATCAACCAACACATTCATTTCCTACCGTAAGATGTCATGATTATCTTACACGAAGGAAACTGTCGGTCTAGATTCAGAAGGTAAACAAATGATGAAACACGTGTACATTTCGTAGAAGAGGAAAACGATACCCAGGTGAATTGATGAATGACTGAAGAGTCAATGGTTGCCATAGTCAGAGAAAGTACACACAATATTTAAGGGTAGTTAGAGATATACGTAGATCAGTAGATGTATCAATATACCGAGAGAGAGAGAGGGAGAGAGAGGGGGGGAAACCTAAAAAATCTTGGATGAATGGAAGATTCAAGATCTGGGAAGGATATACAGTGTAGCTGGACAGTTTCATTAATTTTGGGCTCAATCTCAAATCTTTCTTGGTAATTTCTCCTTAGTCAACATTAAAAGACTAGTATTTTTCAAAGTTATGTAGATTTGAGCATGATGATGATGACTGATCTATGAATATGAAGCTTCATCAATTGGCGAATTGTATGGTTTTTTCTGGTGTGTTAAAGATGGGTTTCTGATGGGCTCCTTTCAGTGTATTTTATCCTGATTGAAAAACTGGTTCTTGGATTACTTGGAGTGTTATTTTGGTTTCGCATTGAATTGGGATTTTTGGGTTTATATTCGATTTTACTAATGTTTGAAATTACAAAATTTTGTGTTGGAGTTTTGTTCATTTGTTAGTTTTGGTTTTGGGGAAGTGGGGTGATGAAATGGAGGAAAATGCAGCAGCTTTGCATACAGCTATGAATTCAGTGCAGGCACTGGGAAGCGGCTTTGATGTTAACTATGATACGAAGTTGCTTTATTGTAAAGGAGTGGCAGGGTCAAGAATTGTGGAAATTGATGAAGAGCACACCCGTGATTTGTATTTGGCAGATGATTTGGTTGTCCCTAATGTTTCTAGGGACATTAAGAATTCGCAAGAGGCCCAGGGGCGTGATGGCTTTGGTGTTTGCTGTTATAATGAGGTATGTTCTTAAGTTTCCCTTATATTTTTCCAAGTTTTTGGGTGGTAGAAATGAGCATGTGAAAATTGTTTTTTTCTATATCCAAGAAGATACTTATTTAACTACACGACGAGTCTGGGAAATTTGTTGACAATACTAATTGATATGTCTTTGTATATTTATGTTTTGATTTATTATAAGGTGAAGTCTGAATTACTTAATACAACATCAAATGAATTTCCAGGATTCCTAATTACCCATGCTGCGCTTCAAAGTAAGTTTATGAAATAAAGAAATATAATTTTAATAACATGTTAGAGTAAATTAAACAAAAGACCGATGGTGTTCTTTCCCCATGTCCGAGAGCCTAGAGTCGTAGACTATGAAATATGTTTACTCTCCAGTATTGTATGAAAGAGAAGTAGTTGTAGACTACGAAATAGATTTACTATGCCACTAAATATGGAAGGGATGCCATTTATTCCTAAATATTGTGAAGGGGGCACATTTAGCACTTGAGAGACGAGAGTTGGTGTTGACAACTTTATGTGAAGTTTCGTCCTGAAAAGTTAAGGGTCTATTCTCTTTATCATTTTTAAGCCATTTTCTGTTTTCGATTTTTCAAAACAGTGAAAACACTTTTTCTTTCCTATTTTTGAAAACAAGTTAAAAATTTACAAATAAAACCCAAAACTTTTTGTCATTTTGGGTGTTTTCAATTATAATCAAGCAAAAAATTTTGAAACGCGTTTTTGGTGTTTTCAAAACAATTTTTCAAAATGTCAAAAAGAACACATTTTCAATAATCTCAAAATGGACACTAAAACACAAAACCCAAAATGAATTCTAAACTCAAAACACAAAACTAAAACACAAAGAGAACAGCTCCTAAGTTTGTGTAAGATTTCATTTGAAATACTTTGAGCTAGAGAATATGCTCTTGAAAATTATTTTCCAAGTCTGGGAACCAGTATATGATCTTGCCTGTGTATATACCCTGATTTTGAATGAATAAAATCAATGGTGATTGCAAACAAGAAAATTCTTGGGGATTAAGTTAAGATCCAATTGTTCGTGATGTAAATTTCTTTTTCATTTGCAATGTTTAAGCCATTCTTCTATAGTTAATATCTTTCTCTTTCTTTGCTAACCAATTCTTCACATGGTTTTGGCATGGGTTATAGAGAACTTGTGCTCCTACCACAACAGAATATGGCTTCCACGTATTTCTGATTACTGAATGCTTAGTTCTTATTGATGTTCTCGCTTTTATCTATCTTGTCTTATACCATCTAGTATGTTTCATGCTTTGAAGAAATTAGTATGCTTAATTCTATGAATCATGCAGTGTCAAATACTGGTCAATCTTTGAGGTATTATCATGTACTGTACGGTCTGGTCTTGACCATTATTTGTTGTCTCACCCAGTAACAGAGAAGTCACAACATCATCCATCTGTGTCCTGTGGCAGTTAGATCAGTGAGGGACTATAGTTATTATGTTTATATCTCCTTAGTTTCAATCTATAGGATCTTGTAGAGTAACTACAGTTGATGCATCCAATGTGCTAGCAAATGGAAGGCATAGTAAACTCACTGCCATTAGGTCCAATGAATCTTAAAAGATCAATATTAAACTAGATCTGCATCATGCCAGGGGGCTAGGCCTACAGAGGGTAAAGAAGAAACTGGGGGATTCTTTTGTTCCATTTTTGTCTATACAATCCAAAGTTATCCCTTCCCTTATATTTTCGTGTTTTAATTTCTGGTTGTGTTTTTTTTTTTTTTTAACGTCAATATGGTAGTTTATATATATGTAGTTTAAAGCCGAGTAACATATTTTTTTCTTGACTATATAAATTTGAGCAGTGAACCTGGTAGAATATCCTAGATAGGTCCGGTGTCAGAAGCTAATATGCCATCTAACCTTTGTTCTCGGTGCGTATGTATAACATTTCTCGTAGTGGTTCATGAATTAGCACAGTGTTTAGTCGCAAAACAATAAAGGACAAAAAAAACACAAATTTAAAATATTAATTTCTCCAAATTTGACAATTTTGCCAATTTTTGCTTCATAAACATCATGATGAACAAAAACTTTGAGGTCATATAGCCACGTGGTATACAAACCTATAATTACAGAAAATCAGTTTCTAGCTTGGTCGACTTGCCCATTAATTAGTTTTCCTGCGTCGTAATGAGTTTTTGAGCCTTACATCATCTAGATGGGGCCCACTTATGGTGGGAATTTATAAAGTGAAGATGGGAAACATTTACAACACTTGTTCCCTGGAAAATGGGATGAAACCTGGCACTTTACTGCTGGCAGGGCTAAATAACATTGTTCCTACTAATTAAAAACCTGAAATACTACGAATCTGGTATGAGTTATGTTTCGGCTCAAACTGGGAAAAAGGGCCCATTTAATTTGTATTGAGAGAATGAGGGTTAGAAAAACCAATCTTCTCTTGTTTGGGTCCTCTATGGAGATTGATGGAAGTGATCTTATGTGATACATATTCTTGGGCATCAGGATGAGTTCATTTACTTATTTATCTTATAACAAGAGTAATATTTTTCAAGTCCATCTATATAACCTCATTTTTTACTAGTCTTATGCTAAAATTCTAGAAGAACGATAGGTATTAATTCAATGAATAATGCTTGGAATATCTGCGGACAAAGCTTGTAACTTTTTTCTTGCAAGGTTACTAAATATGTGAATGTGATGAGCAAATAAATACAATGATAAATCATGGTATTGTTCAAGATGTATGATGCACAAAGCCTTTGTATAAAGTATGCTTTCGATGAAGATTTTGGTATTCTGTAGAAGAGTGTTGAAGATCAAGGACTATAGGAATGTGAGTTTGTGCTTGGAGAAAGAGTGTATAACCATTTCAGTATGGCTTTGCTAATTTCCTCAGTTAGTTGCAAATGCTAGGGTATTCATATGGGCTGGTATGTGCAGGTAAAACCTCGTTTAATTTGACTTTGACGGTAATCCCCATCTTAGACACCTTTTTCCCTTTCTCTTCATCATGCTAGCACGCAACTTTGACACAATATATGGGTGATTCTCATTCTTAACTTTTAATGAATTGACGCAGTTCGATTTCAGAAACATTGATGTTCATGTTCTGCTGTCAAACTTCATGCACATGTTTTCCCATTTTCCATCGATAAATTTATAGTTTGATACTTATGAGGACATGGATTAGCACAATAAATAAGGCAAGCTAATTAACGCAAAGTTATTCAATGATCTCACAATCTTGCATAGTAAGCTAAGTCTTATTCTTTTGATCACATGGCTGCAGATGGTAGAGTACTTCAATAAAAAGGCCAATATCTCTGGGAACGTTCCTCTTGGTAGTTTCAATTCTGCTTTCAGCTTTACTGGTTCTAAGCATTTAGATGCTTCTGCCACAAAGTCTCTTTGCATGGATGGATTTTTCATTCCACTAGCTAAGATTCAAATTATGAAATCTCCCATGGTTTTGCATGAAAATGTTAGAAGAGCAGTCCCAACATCATGGGACCCACCAGCACTGGCCAGGTAGAAATAATATAGTGTGTTTCAACTTCTATCTAATAGGTTTAGTGCTCACCAATTCTTTTATATTCTGTTCTTTTTGACAGTTTTATTGAAAATTTTGGGACGCATGTTATTATTTCTGTAACTATTGGCGGTAAAGATGTAATCTACGTCAAGCAGCACCAATCTTCACCTTTGTCCACAATGGAAATAAAAAATTATGTTCAAGATGTTGGAGATCAAAGGTTCTCTACTGCAGAAGGCCTTACAAATTCAGGTTTATTGAAGTCCAAGGATAAGGCTAGTTCCATCCCATTTCTTACTTCACATTCCTTCGATAAATATTTTACCTAATTGTTTTGGCGTAATCCTTCTTTGTTATGGATAAGAGAGCCATAAGCGTAATTGTGCAAACCTAAATTTCTTTAGCTTCCTAACTTCTTTTCTCCCTTTTGAATTTGCAGGGCAGTGACCCTTCGTTGTTTAACAGCCAAGGGATATACCCACAACCTGCCAATGCACCTTATCTCTCCGGGAACGGCAAAGAAGTATGTAGAATATCCTCTTCTCTTTCTTATTTCCTTCCTCCACCTCCTTCTAATGGAGGGCAATCTGATTTTTCGGATAACTTGGCTGCATTAACATCAGATATGGATAAATTATCAAAACAACAAGAAGAATAATATTGCCAATAAACTTAGGATCCACCATGTTTATCTTTCTCACCTTGTCATTCCTTTCAAGTGGAGAAATTATCTCAAAAAAAAAAAAAAAGAAAAAAAACTAAACAGATTTCACAAGATGTGGAGAATACCTATGCATGCTCTTATGAATGGATTTGCTCCCAGAATTTTATTTGATTATATCTGATGCAGGATGTTACAATCATTTTCAGAAGAAGGGGCGGGGATGATCTTGAACAGAGCCACACTCAATGGGTTAGAACAGTTCGATCTTCTCCAGATGTCATTGAGATGTCATTCTTTCCAATAATAGAACTTCTTGAAGGAGTTAGAGGAAAGGAGCATCTAGCACGTGCAATAGGTCTCTACCTTGAATGTATGACATCTCATTCCTAAAAGTTTTAGTTCACTTTTATATAATTGCTGCATTACAATAGTGATAGACAGGATTCCTTCTATTGTCCACTCTGAAGTTATTTTAAACTATTGATGTGCAGACAAGCCTCAAATTGAAGAACTGAGATATTTCCTAGAATTTCAGGTCCCTCGGATATGGAGCCCTGTACCTGATAGGTTCCCTGGACAACCAAGAAAGGAGCCTATTTGCCCATCATTGCAGTTCAGCATGATGGGGCAAAAGCTATACGTCAGCCAAGAGCAAGTATGTGTGGTTTATTGGTATCTCAGCCTTTACCCGAACTTTATATTCTTTAGTGGTAACAATATTGCTATGTTTTATTTAAATTGTCCATGGAGATGAATGATTGAACGTAGCTGTGACAAGAGGTCACTGTCTGTGGTTAACGCAGTAGAGTATTAAGTATAAGCCTCATTTTTTATTTTATTTTTTGAAATTGAATTACATTATTTTGGAAGAAAACCTGAATAAGGCGAGGTTGGTTACTCCGATTAGTCCATTAGTCTTCATTGCAGAGTTGACTATAAATTGGACATAATCAAAGAACCAATGCATGTTTCCTCAAACCTTTTTCCTGTATTGTAAATTGTTTAGTAGATTATTGTAACTTGACTTAATTTGGGCACAGGTCTCTGTTGGACGCAAGCCTGTAACTGGTATGCGATTATGTCTTGAAGGAATCAGACAAAATCGACTTAGCATTCATCTTCAACATTTGGTATCTCTTCCCAAGATTCTCCAGCCATACTGGGATACACATATTGCAATAGGTGCTCCAAAATGGCAGGGTTCCGAAGAGCAAGACAGCAGATGGTTTGAACCAGTGAAGTGGAAAAAATTTTCCCATGTCAGCACTGCACCCATTGAAAACTCCGAGACCTTCATCGACGGCGCTCTCTCTGGTGTGTACATAGTCACCGGAGCTCAACTTGGGGTGTGGGATTTTGGGTCGAGAAATGTCTTACATATGAAGCTTTTGTATTCAAGGCTTCCAGGATGCACAATTCGTAGATCATTATGGGATCACGTTTCAAACGATAAGTCAAGAAAACAGTTTTCCAGTGGAAGTAAGTCTGACGACTCGAGTTCAAGTTCCGGAGAAAATAGTGTGAGCAACAAGTTGGCAAAATTCGTCCATATGTCAGAAATGAGCAAGGGCCCACAAGATCCTCCGGGACACTGGTTAGTTACCGGTGGAAAACTCAGTGTAGAGAAAGGGAAAATTGTAGTTAGAGTGAAGTATTCATTGCTCAATTACTGAGTTAATCTGTGAGTTTTTATGATGTGCAGCCCTTATCGTATATGGTAGAGGTTATGATTTTTGTGTACATGCTACCTTGTTCATCATGCATTTAGTGGATTATCTTTAGTGAAACTGTATTTACTAATAGTTTTGGTGGCTTTGGTTGCGTAACTTTTTTTTTTTTATTTCATGATGTTTTTGGAAATCAATATCTGGGATGAAGTTTGAAATGTTGGTTTCAGGAAGAGAGATGAAATTTGAGCACATTTGGCAAATTAAGTAACTTAAAAGTTTAGGGGTATTTGTTGGGTTTTGATACCCAATAAATTTTGGACGATGATGTTAAATGATTGGATTGTATTTCACAAGCTCGGCCAATGGGTGAATTTATTATCAACAATCAAGTTTAAAGGTTTGATCCGAAATAACGTAGGTCGTTGGAATCAACTTAATTTATTAACGTTGTTGACGGCCCAAATTATCGTTAATTGGATAACTCTTTATTCTTCGCCAATTTAACCTTTTTTGGGGCCCAACTAAAGTCTAACCTATATCTATATAATTGGTTCTTTGCTTCCAGCCGTGATGTGTGTGATTTGTGCAATTGAGAAACCATGTGCTTTGATTTTGCTTTTGAAAACAGGTGGCTGCCTCTTTCGTCCTCTTCATGCCTGCCTTCTCCATTCATTGCTTTTTCTCGTATCTTTGTAGCTTGCAAATAATCACCTCTCTCTTGTCCTTTGTGGGTGAGATATTGAAGCAACCATAAGTGATATATTGATTGTGGGTTGAGCCGATTAGATTAATTGTTAGTAAAGAAAAGTAACGTAAAACTGAGCTTGAAAATCATCGAATCGAAGATTTTCGAGCTAGCTTCCGCAACATTATGTAATGTAAACTTTTTAAGACTCTCTAAAAGTGTTAATATATTCATTAGAGACTTTTATCCCTTAAAATTTTAACTTTCTATTATAGTATTATGATTTGTTCAATAAGGCAGGTCAAAAGGAAGTTAAAATTTTATTCATTATATTATTAAGTACAGTCAAGTACGGCACAGAAAACATTATCATACATTTATCAGTAGGAATTTATAAACTTCTATAATGCAAAAGCCTTACGGCAGCATTGCCAGTAGAAACATAAGACAAATATTGTTTTCTAGGACTTGATCAAAATTGGCCTCCTTCAAAAGTTTGTCCAAATTGCCAGCCTGCTGGTGCAACGTTGTAGCTGGTAACTGTGTGGCCATCACTGGCAGTGACTCTAAAAGAAAGACTTTGGCCATTTAGGTAAGAATTACTCTGCCAATTTTGGCCCCAATTTCTTGACATTTTTTGCCAACCAGTGCGTGACCCTTTGATCCACAATGCATGCACATCTCCCACTCCTCCAACATTTGTTATCAACACCAAGTTAAAGTAAGAATGGCCATTAATTGTGAACCTCATTCCTCCTTTCTTCACACATGAAACCCTGTGGAAAAGCAACAAAAACGACGTCATTGAGGAATACAGGTTGTGTCCTCTAATAGGCAAAAAACATGCGTAAAAAATAAGACAACTAAAGTATGATTACTATAAGAATGACACAGTGCAATCTCTAAGTATCTTGTGCCAAACTTCTTGTACGCATATAGAATGCATACATAGGCGATAGGGCTAATGACCTTTGAGTATGTTGGATAAAGGAGGTTGAACAGTATTAAAGAAAAAAATAAGTTAAAATATTATCTATTATACGGTTCAGTATGTATAATATTGTGTACTAAATATGCGCTTTATGCATTACATCATGATCCAATTATGCATTTCCATAATTTACAGCTCATTTTGGATGTTTAAATGAAGGTTTGGTGATAGTGAAATTCAACAAGTCCAATTATGGAAGTATGAAATAAAAAAAAAATTACATAATTTCAGAATTTAAAGTTAAGTATTTGTAATTATACCTTCTATACGCCACAGGTACTATTCCAGCACGATATTGTGCAATTTTCAAGAATGCAGGCTCAGCGAGATCAAAGTGTTGAAGAGGTGGATTGCACCAGCCGCCGTTGTTATTGGCCAATGCATAGTTTGGTGGGCAGAAATTGGTGGCGGTGAAGGTTATGGTCTCCGGAAGACACCATTTAGGGTCGTCACTGCACCTCATTTCATAGCAGGCACCACAGCTCAACCCACTGTTGAAAAGGGCAGTGCTCAATGCAGCAGTATTAGTCCCATAACCTTGGCTATACAAGTTACCATATCCACATGCTCCACCTATACATATACATAGAAACAATGATGTCGTGTTTAGTATACTACTGAACCTAACATCGTCAAGGAAAAAACAAATTATTGTACAACGTTAACATACGTACCCATTGTGCCCGAAGCGTCGGAGCCTCCGTAAAATGTTGCATGGGCGCTTTGCCAACCACCATAAGCGTACCCATATGTGTTATGGAAAGATAAAAAGAAAACCAATAAAAGAAAGTACATGTATTGTACTTCGCTAGTCATTTTAAGTGAACACACTCGGGTTAATTAGGATCTAGTGCGTGACTTAAATTTTTCTGAAATTCTTGATTTCTAGTAATGCAAATGGAATGGCTATATATATAGGAAGGTTAGGGTGGGACTAAAATGGAATAAGTAACAAGTTCTCACGTTTGAAACCGGCCAGAAACCTGAAAGCAGATATTGAATTTAATTTCCAACCAAATTATTGCTTATTATTATTATTTTTTAATTGGGGCCCTCTCAACTCTACATGGGTTGAACTTAGCTCTCGTTTTTAATGGCTTTCAACTGATAATTTAGGCGGTGCACGTGCAAAATTTTATATGTTTCACTTTATTCCTAGTCATCATATGTTGAATTTTGAATCCATTTAATGAATGGGATAATCCTTCTGTTTTGGATTAATATTAATCTTATTTGCCGTACTATGTAATTCTTTGCATTCGTAATACCGACTTGTTCTAGTTATGAATAAAAGGAGAATAATATGTTAAGTCAACTAATATAAAACTCAAAGGTATGGTGGCAAGAATAAGCAACCTCGTGATGTTCAAATTGACTTTATATAGTATATAAGGATATGACATAATTTTACTGATTATTGTTTCTATATATTTTGTAAATTGGAATAAACAAGTCCATAGAAATCGAAATAAAGCGACCAATCGAGACTCTTTCAAGCTAATGCATGCTCATACAAACATACAACTACAAATTTTAGTAGAACTTTCATCGTTTGTCTAATAATCAACTACTCGACTAAGAGTAAGAGTATGTTTAATAAGATATTTTTTCTTACTTTTAACTAAAAAAATTACTTATGCTGAAATTAATTATTAATTTACTTTGAAAATATGTAACTTATTTTCAACTAATCTACTAAATACACAAACTTATTCGATGGTGACGTGGAGAAAACTTGTGAATCAGTCAACCACACTATTTAGTAAGTACATATAGGTATACGTGGGGTTGAGAAGTCACATGAAATGAGACGCAAATTAGGAAGGGCAGAAGACAAAGGTACAAGTAATTAAAGCAGGGTAGGGGTAGGTTTGCTATTTCTTGGGCGGTGATTGGTCACATGTTGAGAAAAATATAGTAGGTAATGAACCGTTAGCCTACCATATAGCCAAGGTACTACGTGTCCTTCTTGGCTCCCCCCCCGGAAGTTCTTTATGTTGAAGTTTTCAATTTTATTTATTTTTAATTAAGGAAATATAAGTCAAATAACACAGTTTTTATTTATACATAAAATGGCTCAAATAACAAATTATAGTTTCTTTAATAAGGGGAGACATCCATGGTAAAGCCAAGTTCTTGAGTTTCGGACGGAGGAAAATGGAGGTAAAAACTCAAATTAGAATGAAATGTACCAAAAAGCTTTGTCAAACAGGACTTATTAACAATGATAAAATAGTAAAAATAGGCTAACTTTTTTGTAATATATAAACTGGAAAGTCATACAATTTTTAAAACTTTATGCACTCTAGTTTCAGTAATTTATAACAATAGTATCTACCTGACTAAATCATAACTTTTTGATTCGATTTTTATTATACTTTTGATCGTTGATAAAAAAATTCTGCGATAATTATCAACGTTTTAATTCTAGGAAGAAAATCAATATTATTGAAAATTTGGGACAGAATTAACAACACTAATATTTTCTAACGTTAGTATTTAATATTCAGATTTTTATTAGTTAACTGGAACATCTGGAATTTCACTAGAAACTCGAACTTCATCGGAACTAGCTTGTCCTCTGGGATTGAATATCAACCTCAAAAATTGAATTGAATAAACGGATCAGTCACGACTTTCGCATGATATGTTCAGGGAAGAATTGTTATATGCATTTTTTCGAGGAAAATGAAATTTGTGAAGTTAGGGATTGTTTATGATTTTGATTGAGAATTTCATGGAGAATATTAATAACGAGGAAGAGAACCTAAAAAGTTGTACTTTGGTGTCATGCTTAAAAAAAAAAAAAAAATGAAGCAAAACTATGTCATATCAAGGTAACAAAATTTAATTGTTTTTGTGGATGAAATTATGAACAGTGACAACTACATTTCACATTAATGTTCACTTGAATTTAAAATCGTTGGTGCTTGTACATGTGTGTTGTCGTCAATTTCAATAAGTGATTTGGAGTTTATTACCAATATTAGGAAGTCGTTGTTTGTTAGTACTCTATTTACTCATTATGGTTATGTAGTGTAACAAAAAATGATTTCTATTTTTTACAATATTGTTTGATAATTTATTGCGTTGAAATATGCAATTAACGTAGTGTGCCTCATGCTCATTGAGTACGTCGTGTTTTTAATTGAAAATTGTCCAATTTGACCGTTTCATATGCAAACTCGTTTATAGTTTGACAAGTGGGTAATCAATTTTTTGGTCCAATCCAATTTTAATTACATTTAAGAGCAACAAATAAACCTGCGAAAGCACTTATTTTGCAAGTTGCATTTGTATCATTGTATGTCGATAAATTTCACCATCCTAATTCATATATGATTTAATTTTTCATTATTTTGGTTGTTGCTAGTCACATTGTTTTGTTGCTTTCAATTATTAACTCTTTCTATATGAATATGAAATCCTTGTTTGTGCTTCATATTTTAAGAATTGATTGTGTAATAAGTGATTTTTTTGGAGAATATATGGTTAAAAAGTAGAGAAAATTTTGGATTTATATAAAATTATTTTATTGAAAGATTATATAATTGAAAATGAATTTTAAAGAACGAGGCTCAAACAAACACGAAATATCATCTAGAGAAAATGATGCCCACCCTCCAATTCAGAGCTTAAATTAGTTGTACCTCTTTTATTAGTTCCTCCAATGTTTGGCTAAGCTTTTAATTGTAAATAAGTAAATTTCGCAATAGATTTTTTTTTTCGATTGTTTAAAATCAGAATAATTAATTTAGTGAAAGTAATTTAGAAATAAAAGTTATTTTAAGAGTAAGTTTAAGTATCTTTTTAGGCTTAGCCAATCATGTTGCTTTTGGCAAAATTTTAATGGAGTAAATAAGGTATTGATTCTTAAAAAAGGCTCAATTATTATTATTATTATTATTCTTATTATTGGAATTTAAGGTTGGACGTAATGTATATATATAAAATTTTTTAAAAGATAAAACTATGAAAATTAAGTTTGGAATTTAGAAGGAAAAAAAGGATCATGTAGCGTAATTTCCACTTGTGTCTAGTTCCAGTCCAAGTGAGAGCAGCCCAATCCACTTGTAGGATTGGCATAAATAGGGAGGTGTACAAATATTTTGTAGGAAAACGAGATCTATAGATTTATCGAGCTTGGACGATATTAGAAGACAAGTCTTATAGCCTGTCAATTCAATCAAGTTATATATTGTATGTGTTTGTTTAGACGTATAAGACAAGTTAGCAGGCAATCTCACAAGGACAAACCGCATTCAAGCATTTTATGAACAATTTTTGATTGCTTTGATTGTTGTGGGTATTTTGTAAAGACAATATGTCATAGACAAATATAAGATTAAAAGCATTAGTTTAGTGTCGAAAAAATGAGTCACAGGAGATGTCACTGTAATATTAAAAAGACCCAAGTATCAAACTACACTTTCTGTGGACACAATCCAAATTTAACATATCAGGAACTAGGACTTCTCAATGTCATGACAGTTTCATCTTGGTTTAATTTTGCTTTGCTGCCTGTTCCTTTTACGTCAGCTTCGTTTAGATTCTTCAAACAGTGTACTGCTTTTGGATAGTTTAAACTGTGAGTCCTTTCAGCTTCAAAACTGTATTGACAACTCCCGAACAAGGTTGCAATCTCAGCTCGCACTTCACCTGTTATATGATTTTAGATAGCTCTTCTTGCCATAATATTTTCCTCTGTACATTGTTTTTATGGAATTTCTGCCATGCATTTTCCCTCTCGAGATGTATCGGTGAGGCACGTAAAAGACCATGACTAGCTTACACCAAATTTGTCTGATATCTATTTAGCAATGGCACAAAGATTTTGCAGTAGAATTGTACGATACAATCACCTACTCGTTGTCGATTTAAACCTGGGGACCAGATTGGATCTTACTGAGGTCCAAGTTCTAGAGCTTTGCTACTGATTCTATGTCTCCATATGTCAATGGCCGGGGCTCAAAACTGGATGAAGTTGGAGAAAATCATGTTGAAATTTAAGATGAAAAAATTGGCTCCAGCACGCAATGTTGATTTCTTTAAGACAATATTTACCTCTACTACTGGTGATGCACATATGAAAGCAAAACACCTCCATGACACAACGAACCTGATTTTGTTCTTTTTGTAGTGTGTTGTACAAAAATATTTTTGGCTTTTAAAACTAAACTACCGCAAGTACACGGTTCGTAACAAGTAATAAAGTGGAATTTAAAATTTCGAATATCGTCTCACGAAGATTGATTTAGTTTGATTCAAATAAATATTCAAATGTAAATTGAATGTTTTCTTATGAATTATAAACGAGCACTAGGATCAAGATGAAGTTGGAGAAAATCATGTTGAAATTTAAGATGAAAAAATTGGCTCCAGCACGCAATGTTGATTTCTTTAAGACAATATTTACCTCTACTACTGGTGATGCACATATGAAAGCAAAACACCTCCACGACACAACGAACCTGATTTTGTTCTTTTTGTAGTGTGTTGTACAAAAATATTTTTGGCTTTTAAAACTAAACTACCGCAAGTGCACGGTTCGTAACAAGTTATAAAGTGAAATTTAAAATTTCGAATATCGTCTCACGAAGATTGATTTAGTTTGATTCAAATAAATATTCAAATGTAAATTGAATGTTTTCTTATGAATTATAAACGAGCACTAGGATCA
>CAIGRN010042258.1:0-18798 GCA_903798345.1 Fraxinus anomala
CGATCCAAAGATAGACTTGATGTTTTATCGTATTTATTGTCAATTTGATTACTACAACAAAAGTGCTACTTACAAGTTGGTAGTTTATGTCCAAAGAGTAAATATCAAAGTTATACTCGATATCTTGTGATGAGATTCACCATTATTTGAAATTATTGATTATCCAATACGAATTTTCATTTGAACATATTAATTAGGTTTAAGTTTTCTATTCAATTAATCCATCAACTTCTGCACTATCTGCCAACATCAACTCTATTCCCGTGCTAAATGGAACCAACTTTAAGGACTGGAAAGAGAACGTTTAGATCGTTCTTGATTACATGGACTNAATCCATCAACTTCTGCAATATCTATCGACATCAATTATATTCATATGCTTGAACCAAAGTTTAAGGAGTGGAAAGATCATATTTATATAATTCTTAACAACATAGATCTAGACCTGCGTTAAGGACTGAACAATCCACTACTCACTAATTAAAAATGGGACTCGGATAAATGGGATTGTTTAAACCAAATGAGTCTTATGATCATGAAGCGTGGAATTCCAGTAATATTTAGGGGCGCTAATGTAACTACTGTTAAGGAATTTATTAAAGAAATTTTGAAAAACGTTTTTTAATAAGCGATAAGGCGAAACTAATACGCTTCCGACAAACTTGATTTTACTAAAGTATAAGGTTAAAGTATAACATGGAAATGTCTCACCTTGTTTCAAAACTAAAAGTATTAAAACTTGAACTATCTGATAACTTGTTCGTGCATTTAGTTTTAATTTCTATTCTTGCACAATTCGACTAATTTAAGGTCAGTTACAACTGTTAAAAGTGAAATTCGACTCTTAATAAACTCATTTCATATTGTGTATGTGTGGAAGAAGAAGAAAGGCTAAAATAAGATAAAATTGATATTACTCACTTGGCACGTACCTCTAAGGACAAGTTATAAAGAATAAAAAAGTTGCATTTGGTTCGGTTCAATATAAACAATGAAAGCTTGAAAATGATAAATTTGACTGTTACTTTTGTGAAAATTTGGGATATATAAAGGGAGATTGTACTAAATACCACGCTTGACGTATATAGAATAATACACTTCTCACTTTGATTTATTTTAAGGTTAATTTAGTGTCAATACCTAGACACACTTGATGATAAATTTCGGTACCAGCACTCACATAAGTGTGTCTATGCGGGGTTGCATGAACAGCCAAAAGTCAATTGATGCTAAAAGATTCATTTATGTGGGACGATGGCAAATCAGTCAAAGTTGAGGCTATAAGGACCTTAAGTTATCATTAAAAACTGATTATTATTATTATTTGAATTTAAAAGGCGCATTTGCGGCATCGTCTTTTAGACGAAATTTGGTTTCTATTTCCAGATTGGACAAATTCGATTACTCTTGTTCGACTGCAAATAGTCAGTTTGATCTTTTTCTTAATTCAAATATTGTGAGTATTAGTTAGTTATCCGATTACGATAACCAATATCTACGTAAAGAATGTTGTTTCTTATAAAGAAATCTTGAATGAATTCACATGGTATTAAACATAAATTAACCAATGCGAATTTTCTTCGTTATGGCACAAACAATTAGGTAATATCTCTCAAAAGAGAATGAAAAATCTTGTGTCAGAAGAAATTCTTGATTCTCTTAATTTTTCAGATTTAAGTGTTTATGTTAATTCCATTAAGGGAAAATAAATAAACATAAGAAGATTAGGTATTAATAAGACTTTGGACGTTTTATAAGAAATTCATACGGATATCTGTGGGCCATTCACTTCGACTTCTTGGAATGATCAACAGTAATTTAGTATGTTTCATAGACGAATTTTTCTCACTATAGCTAACTATATCTCATATATAAGAAATCTCAAACACTAGACTTGTTCAAGGCATACAAAGTTGAGGTTGAAAATCAACTCAACAAACGAATAAAACATGTCAGATCTAGTCGTAGTGGATGTCAGATATGACGGATTAAGAGAACAATGTCCAGGACTTTTGCTAAAATTCCTAAAGGAATGTGAAATCGTCTCACAGTACACCATGTCAGGGTCCTCTTGCATGCATGTTGTTACTAAAAGAAGAAACAAAACAATCAAGGATGTGGTAAAAAATATAATTATTCATTTCATCTTGCCAGAATCTCTCTAGGAAAAAATACTAAAGACTGCAGCTTGAATTCTCAATAAAGTTCCAAGTAAAGCAACTATTAAGGAGTTACAAGTTTTTAAAGATCCCTCTATTATGTCAATTTTTGAAACGGGAAATGTCCAATTCCTTGAGAATGTAAAGTTTGCGATGAGAGATAAAGTTATAAATATATATATATATTTCTTTTGTTGCAATTGACAATGATCAAGACATTGGACAAGTTCTTGCCCTATATCTTGTTCAAGAAACAATTTCGGATCAAGACAATATTACAAAATTCCATATACACAATTAAGAAATTATTCAAAAAACAAACTCAACAACCTCAATAACAAATGCTATTAAGGAAATTCACAATAAAAAGGAGAAAAACAATTCCATATGACTTTATAATATTTCTCCAAGAAAATAAGGATCACATGGATTGATGGAAGAAGAACTGATCAATCAACTTTCATCAAGCCACGCAAATGAATAATTTTAAAAAGTGGATTGATGTAATGTATAAAGAAATAAAGTTCATAAGTAACAATGACGCTTGAGAACTCATCCCATTGCTTGAAGGTGCGAAACCTCTTTGTTGTAATTGAATATTTAAAACTAAGAGAGATTCGAAGGATGATGTGGAGAGAGATGAGGCTTGTCATGTTACAAATGACTTTACTTAAAAATAAGGTATTGATATTAAAGAGATTTTTTCTCCGATTTCTATAAAAGATTCGTTTAGGACTATTATGAAATTGTGGCATATTTTGATCTTAAACTACGTCAAATGGTTTAAAGATTTAAAAAATTCATCTATGAGTTTAAGTCGATTTCCCGTAATGATATCAAAAATTTCATCAAAAAATTATCTCATTTGATTTTGAATGAATTCAGTTGATGATTGTGTATATCACAAGTTCAGTGAGAGTAAGTATTTTTTTTTGGTATTATATGTCGATGACATACTGCTTTTCTGTAATGATATAAGCTTATTACACGAAACCAATAGATCGACAATGTTCTTAAAAAATATGGGATGAGGAATGAAAATCAAGTGTCACCCTACAACTAAGGGAGACAACTTTAATTTCATTATAATTCTTGATTTTTGATTGTGGGTTTTTTATCTTCCTCTTCAATATGCTTTCTCTATTAATTCTTGTGTTAATGAGATGATACAAAGAATGAGAAAATTACATAGGAATTAGGGACCATAACCCTATATATAATTTCCATATGTATTCGGCCCATCGTCAAATACAAACCCTAATGGATCTGATCTCTATACATACAATTCGACCCATACTTTATTTTGATGCTTAAAACTCAATTACTTAATTCTTTATTAGATTACTTTAATTTTGGGTTTAATTTTAAAATAGTCTTTATACACAATTAATTACATATATCGACCCACATGACAAATTAAATAATTTCCCAACAATCCTCTTTACGGGTGGCAGATTTGGAAACAAATTTTGAACTCCTAATTCCATCAATGCTAGCCACCCAAGACGAAGATAACTGCTGTCTAGTAAAGAATTCCTTCACTATGGAATTTCAATCACAACGATTAGCAGCATGTATGGGGGAGCGAAGTGAACGTGATGAACTACACAAGCTTGATCAGGGCGAAATAATCCCCTTTATATAAATATTTTGAAATGGTTTATGCAGATGACTGATTATTTACACGACTGTAATTCTATTCAATTTTACAGACTTTATTTAAATGATCCAAGGCGGGAAGTGGTATGTCTAAGAAGCCCAGCAGAAACAATGATCATGGAAATTGTGAAACAGGGTAATGTTTCAAAAATATGCATCACTAAAACATGCAAAGATGAATGATCCAATTGTATTCCGACCTGAGATTTAGAAATCAACCCCATTGATCAAATCAAAAGCTGCCATCACAGAAAATCAAAATAATGAATCATTAGGTCTAAGGACAGCATATCATTTTTCAACTTAAATGGGGTCTTCTCTTTAAGACACCACATCTCATCCATTCAATTTTAAAATGGTTAAAAACTATTTTGTGTCAACTATTTTTTCAACTTAATTGTAAATATTCTACACATACACTCAATTTTTTTTTCTACTTTTTAATCACACATTCTTCAAAAATTCAAAATTCAAAAAAATTGCCACCAAACTAGTGTTACTTTGTATTGCATAAACAATCATGTTTGTACACCAAATTTGACAGTTTGCCACATTATTTGACAATTTATAAAAAAAAAAAAAAAAAATTCCTTCCAACCATTTTTTTAAAACAAAAGAAATGTCAAACGTGATGTACACTTTGAAGTGTACAAATGGCATTTCCCTTGCATAAATCGAAACTGGAAACAGAGTTTTATTTACACAGTTGTACTTGCACCTGCAAAGCGCGTTGCTTAAAGAGTCTTTCAGATTTTAAAACTCTTTTTAAAAGTCGTGCGGTAAAATTCAGGACTATTTAAAAAATTTTAGAAGTTACAAATATTCAGATGTTAATAATTAAGCGAATATAAATACTAATAATTAAAACAGAAGAAGAAATGAATTATACAAGTTACTAAAGTTTGGTATAAAGTGCCTCAAATGTTTGCTTGTCCTAGAATTGACCTCAAGTCTTCCTTTTGTGTTTTTATTCGAAAATTTGACATTTTAAACGTTATGATTTTTTTTAGAAAAGGACCTTAAGCACAAACTTTTGAAATTTTTGGGATCCCATGTTAATTAATCCTACAAATAAACCAAGAAAATAATTCAGTGAACTCAGAAAAAGCCCAATGCAACTACTAAACCCTAGATTTTTGAGGGAGGCCAATTAAACTCCTTCCTAATTTCCACTTATATTTTGTAGTTTCAATTGGCCCATTTCTTCTGTAACTCTACATCCAAGGGAAATTGATTTAAGTGGCACTAAATAGGTAGAAAATGATTTGTAGCGTTTCTAGGTTTTCACTTTCAAAACAACTTTTTACGACTCTTACTGGTATCACCATACAATTCTGGATAAATTTAAATCTAAACCAAGAACCTCCCTCGTTTGGGCAAGAAAGACGTTGGGAGATGATTATAAGCGTTTTAAATTTAAATTAATAGATGATATTTGTACGTCTCTCAAAAAGTACAGATAAAAGTGACTTAAATGTTTATAGATATGAGTAAAGCATAGACCCCACGTTTTTATTAGAAAAAGTTTGACATTCAAACCTTCAGGGGTGCTTTAATCAAACAATATGAATAGTTTGGATTATGAGAGCTTTCTCACCCTCTCTAGAATAAGAATGCTTCAAGGCACTTTTTGCTCCTCGTTTGTATTTGTTTTCAACTATTTAAATAATAGTTCGATAAAGTAATAACAATCTGTTAATTTGCTCCAGACATGATCAGTTAATTAACAATATTCTAAAACACAAGAACAACATTTATATACTAATGTAATGACAATAAATTATCTCGTCCATTTTTTTTTATTTAAAATTTTACAAAATGTATTATTTGTTTTGATCATTAGCTAATAAAGAGTTGTCAAGACGTTTTGGATGCAACCCAAAGTATTTGAAGTTGAAAACTATGCGAGCAGTTGACTCCATAGCCAGTGAAGAATGAGAACGTGTGCATGTGAAAGACAACTAATTAATTATGGAAGTTGGTAACTAACATTGTCGTTTCAATGCCCAACAAAACAATACCCCATTCCCCTCTTAAATCCATCCCAACAATTTGTTTGTATACGGAGAACAACTCAAACTAATTGAGAATAGGAGACATTTCTTTTTCCATATTTACACAACTCCATAAGAGTTTACCTTAAATCCGACTCGATTTTGAGGTTAAATCTATAATTTATCAAAGTAATCATAGTTCTTATTTGATACGGATTCTTTAAAATTTACTTATTCTTAACAAATATCCTTTGAATAAAATAAATATGTAACTTTTCTCTATGTTTTAACCCCATATTTCTTTTTCACTCCTCACAAAATTTATGTTAAAAAAAAAAAAAAAAAAGTCAAGGCATTGCATGACATCATATCTTAATAACAGCAACATGATAACACCCTAAATCCTCGCTCCCCGCCAATTGCAAGTGACCTAATTTGTGACTGTACAATTTGTCTTTGCACATGGTACACGCTGGACCAGTTCCTGTATTGCCTATTATACCCCTTTTAAATTCTTTATTTTTATCACCAGTTAGGGAATTATTACAAGAAAGCCGGAGTTGATTTTGTCATTTCACTGGCAGACGGAATGTGGGGCCCATACTATGGCTGGCGTCAAATGGCGGGGGCCACTCTCCGGACGCCAACCATTTATCAAATCCCCCCTTTTTAAGTTCAATCTCACAAATATAGAGAGAGAGAGGAAATTCATTCTTATTGCCATCAAGGACCTAGAGAGAGAAACAGGTTCTGTACAGAAAAAATGAGAGAAATTATAAGCGTTCATATAGGTCAAGCAGGAATTCAGGTGGGAAATTCTTGTTGGGAGCTCTATTGCCTTGAACATGGCATCCAGCCCGATGGCATGATGCCCAGGTATACAACTTTCTATCTATCTTGGCGTACGTACATATTCTTCTATCATTGTATGTTTGTTGTTTTACGTATATAAGGTTTTTTGGTGTATTTTCTTTTTCAATTTGATGGTGATTGTTATTATTCTGTTTTGTGGTGCAGGAAGTAATTGTTGAGTTTTCCCCCTTTGTTTAAATATTTGCGGTTCCATTTTGCTATTTAATATATTTCTGAAATGTTGAAGCTTTTAGACGGATCTTGTTTGACTCTTTTTTTATTTTTTAATGTTATCACGTTAGACGTGAATTATCTATGCTTCGTGGTTGATATTGGAAAACTGAATGATTTTCAAAAGAAACCTATCTATATTCGTAGCATGACGAACATGGGGATTAAAGATTCACGAAAATGATTTTTCTTTTGATTAGTCCAATAAAATGTGAAATACTTCAATCTCAGTAAACTATGAATTCCCTACAGCAAGAGATGCACGGTTTTCAGATCAAACTGGAAATGTAAAAGCAAGCTGTTTCTTTAATTCGTACATTGGATTTTATTTTGGTGTTTTTTCGTTTGCTCTCAATTACTCTTCAGTTTACGAGTTCTCATTTTGATGCATAATTGTTTGTGGTTTTGCAGCGATACCTCAGTGGGTGCAGCACATGATGCCTTCAACACCTTCTTTAGTGAGACTGGTGCAGGGAAGCATGTGCCCAGAGCTATATTTGTTGATCTTGAACCAACTGTTATTGATGAAGTCAGAACAGGGACTTATCGCCAGCTCTTCCACCCTGAACAGCTCATTTCCGGAAAGGAAGATGCTGCTAACAATTTCGCAAGAGGCCATTACACAGGTAACTGTTAATACACCTTTTGGCAAAATGCCTGGTTTACATGAAAATCACATGTTTGTGTCAATCAATATCTCTGAAAACTTAGGCCAGTGCCACCACTATAATATATATCTCCAATTGTGTGGGTTAATTTGACGGTGATGATTTAACTGCAGTGGGGAAAGAGATTGTTGATGTATGCCTGGACAGAGTGAGGAAGTTGGCCGATAATTGCACAGGTTTGCAAGGATTTTTGGTGTTCAATGCTGTTGGTGGTGGTACTGGTTCTGGATTAGGTTCTCTTCTTTTGGAACGTTTGTCCGTGGACTATGGCAAAAAGTCAAAGCTTGGCTTCACCATCTATCCTTCTCCTCAGGTGCTTAAAGTTAACATTCTAATAGTTGCTTCAATCCTCTACCTATTAAGTTATCATGTTTTGCGCAATTATGAACTTATGGCAAATTGGCAATAGATCTAGTTTTTCATTAACCATTCATGGTTGCAGTTGTACTCTATATAAAGCAACAGAGCTTTATGAATATATTTTGAAATTTCGAATGCCTTTGTAAACTGAATTTTAACACTTTCTGATAAGTAACTTCCGATGTGTACTGCATATAGCTGTAGGTATATTAGCCCTCAGTTGTTCTACGTGACTTAGACATGTTTTTGATAACAATTGCAGGTGTCCACTGCCGTTGTGGAGCCTTACAACAGTGTTCTCTCGACTCATTCCCTTCTTGAGCACACAGATGTGGCTGTGCTACTGGACAATGAAGCAATTTATGATATTTGTCGGAGATCTCTAGATATCGAGAGGCCCACCTATACCAATTTGAACCGGTTGATTTCTCAAATCATATCATCCTTGACCACTTCTTTACGGTTTGATGGGGCCATTAATGTGGATATTACTGAGTTCCAGACTAATCTTGTACCATACCCTCGTATTCATTTCATGCTCTCATCATATGCCCCTGTGATCTCAGCCGAGAAAGCATACCATGAGCAGCTATCAGTCCCTGAGATTACTAATGCTGTATTTGAGCCCTCGAGTATGATGGCAAAATGTGATCCCAGACATGGGAAATACATGGCTTGTTGCCTGATGTACCGAGGAGATGTTGTTCCCAAGGATGTGAATGCTGCTGTTGCTACTATCAAAACAAAACGGACTGTTCAGTTTGTTGACTGGTAAGAAATCGAGTATAAATTGGCTAAAGGAAACTAATTGTCAAGCTGAATATATAAATTTATATATAGAATGATAGCTTCGCAAGGTTTACTTATTGAAAAATCATATTTCGTTGCATCTTGACAAATATTTACTCGTAATAACGAGGAAAGAGCAAGTAATATGTTTTTTCGTCGGGTTTTGTGATTTGGGTTTAAAAGAATACATTGAAATTTTTTCTGGGTAGTTGACTTGGTGGCAATAAGAATTAAGTCTTGACAAGGTCCAAAAAGTTCAGGCGAGTCAAACATACCTCTATTGGTTTGAAGCAGTTACCAACCTGGCAGCCATGCAGAAGCATGCGCCCTCTCAATGAAAAGCACGGGCCACTTCAGGGGTGACCTAGCATACAAAATCAACCATGATTTGCGTGTTTTGAACTTTCCATTCCCCTGCATGTTTTAGTTATTTAATACCTAGTTAGACGATTAAACTACTCTTGAGGCTTGTTTATTTAGAGGCAATTATGTTTGTTGTCCTCTATTTATGACCGTCCATTCTGAAAATATTCTCCTCTGGACTTTAACAGGTGCCCAACCGGCTTCAAATGTGGTATTAACTATCAACCTCCAACAGTGGTACCTGGCGGTGATCTTGCCAAGGTGCAGCGAGCTGTGTGCATGATCAGCAACAACACTGCGGTGGCTGAAGTGTTTTCGCGCATTGACCATAAATTTGATCTGATGTATGCCAAGAGGGCATTTGTTCACTGGTATGTTGGTGAAGGAATGGAGGAAGGTGAGTTCAGTGAAGCTCGTGAAGATTTAGCGGCACTTGAGAAAGATTACGAAGAAGTTGGTGCTGAGGGTGTAGATGATGAAGATGAAGGCGAAGATTATTAAAGTAATTGGCCTCTCTAAGTTTCTCGAAATTGTGATGGTTGGGCTAATGTCTTTCTCATGTTATGTTATTGTGTTTTCATGTTTCTTACTTTGGATGAGTCATTGTTGAAATTGTGTTTGCAGTAATATGATCAAGTGTTCTAATTCTAATTTCAAATGTCATAGTAACGTCTGCCTATAAAATTGCTTGGTCATAACATGAATAATGCTAGTTAAATGATCATTCAATCTTGATTTTCAAGTTTAAAATAATCGATCCAAAATTGAATTATTTATTTTTGGCTCGACTCTCACTCAGATCTCCTAGGGGCTTTTTTTGTTAATTTCTCCTGAAATAGCACAACACATATAGCTAAATAGTAAATACCCTCCTTTACTTCTGGTACAGAACCTCTTTCATATTGTTTGGAATAAGCATTGTTGAAATGAAAATTACCTTCAATTTTAATAAAAAAAACAGTAGATTCACAGAAATGGAGCAAAAGTTTTCATCCTCCGTTCAAAATGCTGAACTCAAAGTTCTGTAATTCAAGATATTTGGGGGGCAATGCAAATGCTCTCAAACTGTAGGTAACCAAATGAAAATTTATTGAACTTCCTCAGACTCAGAACGAAACAAATTGCTAGGATTTAACTTACAATATAATGTTATAACCCAACAAAGCTCGTGCTGGAACAGTTTAATGTCTATAGATATAAACAAGCAGATCCTGGAAAAGGTCTTTCATTCTCAATAATTACAGAACTGATAAAGGAAAAAAGAAAAGGACAGTATACAAAGATACTGCCCTATTCATACAGCTTTAAAACCATTACACTAAGGTATCACTCTCAAAGTTACAAGACAACCTAACAAAGATGTAATATCTGCTTTATAAACATTCAAATAGAAAAAAGACAATGCAATGAAACAGATTCCAAATCAAAGTTCATTTCCTTGAGATGTCTGAAGTCTTGACCATGTAGATGAAACCAAATATACAAAAAGTTCAATCCGTGTAGTAGGATCTGCAGAATCACACAAAAAATCAAAAAGATTAAAAACTGTCACAGAAAAATAATAAATGGCAGTTTTTCAAGAAACAAAGTAACTAATCACCAAGTTTGATATGCAAATCTTTTGGTGATTTCTAACCCCAGTTTTACAAATTGATTTGCCAATAGTCAGTAAGGGAATAGAGAGAATTCTCTGTTCTAGCAGGAAAGGAAAAGCAGGACATCCAAAATAAGGCTACTTCCTAATAATCATCGCGAGACTACAATTTTGCAACATAATTTCCTACAGAAATGCATACCAAGCATGAACTTGGAGGGCTGGAAAAGTACTGCATCAGTATTTCCCTTTTCGACTAAACAAACAACATAATTAGTCCCAGTTATCGTTTTGTTGATGATCCAACTACATTTATATCTGAAATAAGTGCATGGAATTAACCACAAGACATCAAACTACACTAAACAAGACAAAACTGCATAATCAGCATATATGATACGGATGAGAGGAACACGAGGTTGAACATTCTTTCAAACCAAGATGTAACATGGGGAATAAAAAGACAAATGACTTAAATAATGTAGCCAATCAGGTTTGATAAGAAAAGTGCAAATGCACAAATTTCTTATTTGTCATATTTATAGGTGTAGAAAGGTACAATGGCATCAGTCCATCAATCACTACCATGACCTTGATATCGTAACCCTTCAGATACAGAATCCACACTCTCCATGTCTCCTGAATTCCAAGATGCAAATATTAGTTCTTCTCCAAAACAAATGAACAACCAAAAGTTCTGACGAGTGATCACACCTACCGTGGGGATTCATAAAGTTGTTCACACCGGTTGATAGTATGGGAAGCTTAGAGTAACTCTCCAGTAATTCTGAAATTGCACAGAAGAGGGACAGACTCAAAACACGTCAAACAGTACATAATCGCAATCTTTGATATGAAATTCCACCTGTTTTGTGTGTGTGTGTAGAGGTAAAGAGAGCAAACCAGAACTACTGCAGAAATCAGCTGCCATGTCTGGGGACCAAAACTGACTTTGAGGAATTTGCCCCAAAAATCCAAATGATGGAACATTTCCACCCAAGAGCATGTCATTCAGGGGCTGTACACTGGGCTCAAAGCTAGTGAAAGATGATACAGATGCATCACCCATCAGAGGACGTGATTCCATTAAATTGCTATGTGCACTCAAGTAGTAAGGTGAACTACCAGCATAACCAGCTTTTGTTTTGACAACCTTCTCATTTGTTGCTTGTGCCAATTCCACATTTGAATGCTGACCCAAGAACAAGTTTGGTGAAACACCCGTCTTTCTACCATGAGCAGATACATCAAGAGTTTCTTGCACACAAGACTGGATTGATGATCCACAATTATTGAATGCATTTGGCTGCTGCAAATCCTCTGTTGTCAGATAGACATACTAGTTAAACTCTGTAGAGCAGGAAGTATACTGCATCCCATTTAAAACGAGTTCCAATAAAACAAAACGACATGCAAGGAGAGGAGGAGACCATTATAGTCACAGATATTTTGTACTGAATTCTTAGTTTATAAGATCAGACATGTGCGTACTAGTGAAATAAAATATCTCAAATTAACTAGATAATATAATATTTTCACATGCACCATAAAGTCGCGTAATTTAGTAACCAGAATAAGTTTTGGGAAATTAACATTGTAAAAAGAACACCAACTAGACTACACTAATATACTAATATTTCAAAACCAGGGAAGTCATAGCATCAACTTAATTAAACCTATCTAACACTTCTAATAAGAACATTCTTGTGTATTTTCGAATGTCAGAGTTACCCTATTTCAACACTAGCAAGTCCCACCTATTAAGACATCTCTGATGGATCATATCTGTGAGACCACGAGGATTCTCATTATGAGCAAATCTTGTTCTTTTTAACATTCTCAATATTTACTAGTGAAAGAAGTGCCTGCCAATAGGTTGAGATAAGCCATATACTGCCTCCGGGTGTCTGCCTTTGGAACAGCTTGCTGCACATCCAACCTTTGTTGTGACTGTATGTGTGCCTAGCCATCGGCATGTCCCATCACTATCAGGGCATGATAACTAGCTCCTCCCAATCATTCCCTGCCATAAATCACAACGCTCTACCACCAACAACCAACAAGATCAAACACAACCACTTTTTGGTAAGAATCAACCATTGCTGAGAGAAGGGGTATTATAGATTAGCTAGGGAGTGATTATAATGAAGTCGCTTTCCTAATTAAAATCAGTTATTCAGCATTTTTACTGGGTTCACAGCTATAAAAGCACAAAAAATAGCTTTTCTTAATGAGGTGTAAATGAGATTTACTGCTTCATTGTTTCTTGCATTTTGTGTATATAATTAGACAATAAACTGTAGTGGTGGTTGAAGAGGTATGGCAGGATGGGAAGTGTTGGGGTTGCTTGCTTATGCGGTTCTTTTTTTTTTTTTTTTTTTTTTGTTTTAAGATATTATAGTTCGTATTAGCAAAAATGGGAGGATACGAGTTGACAGGTGTCTCAACCCTCTTCTCAACAAAACTTTTGACATCCATTTAGGTCCAAATGCACCCAATTGCCACATCTAAGGAGCACCCAGCATGATGAGAAGTGGTACACGAGTACTCAAATGAGCTCTACGACTTCTTCTCCTAGGGAATGGGAATGTGGCAGGAGCATTAACAATTGTCTTTAACCAAGAAATGCCGCTGATTAATATGAATGCTTCCTTTTGTCAAGGGATTGATTTAAAACACTTATGTATTCTTCGAATCTGATGGTCCGGAGCAGTAGAAGTACTAATGAAGGTGCTGAAAATATTTACAATAGTAAACTTATCAAGTAAGAAGTGGCTGAAAGGAATTCAATGGTAGACCTGAAACAATAAGTAATGTTATATTTGCTACAAGAAGAAATTATTTCAGAAGGGTCGTTGCTAAGACAACACCAAACCTTCAAGCTAGATGACTAGTTAGACATTCCTTCAACATTCCAATGGAATTTGATTTTTAGCCCACCATAGAAAGTCCCAAGAATACACCTTATCCTTGGAATAATGAATCAACAAGTATGCCTTCTGCAGCTTCAGAGTAAAGGTGCCTACAGTTTTTATCTTTCCCTCAGTGGTACCAACCAGGCCACTGCTTATTTCAATGGAATTAATTATTGCATCCCCCTAGAATGACATTTGTTATGTTGATATAGTAATGTTTATTGTGCCCGGTCTCCACATTCTTGGAACATTTTCCTGTGAACAAATGATGAAAAACACTATAGAGTAACTTAGATATTATATGAATTTGCCCACACTATGATAAAGATTAAAGAGAGGGCAAAACAGTTGAAGCACTTTGAAGTATTTAAGTAGAAAGATGTCTTACTAGGTGAAACATGAGATCCATTAGACGTGGGTATGGAGGCCATCCCAATTGATCCTGTTCGACACATCAG
Source organism: Fraxinus anomala (assembly GCA_903798345.1). Taxonomy (NCBI): domain Eukaryota; kingdom Viridiplantae; phylum Streptophyta; class Magnoliopsida; order Lamiales; family Oleaceae; genus Fraxinus; species Fraxinus anomala. The sequence goes on from CAIGRN010042258.1 coordinate 14,043, forward strand.
CTCCACCTGTTCCGAGAGCAACCTGTTGAATTCCATGATTTGTTCCTTCACCAACAACTTAAGGTAGTAAGCATCGAAAAATTCTGGATTTTGTTCTTCAAGCCTCCGCCAAACTGGAAGACAGAGAGCAAATTATACTAGCTACAGGTGACATAATTAGAAATAGAAGGCCTACAAAAATGCAACATTATTACTATACTGCGTGAAAGACATGATAAAGTCAGAAAAGGTGGGAAACAAGAATTGTGAAGACATCAAANTGTTCTTCAAGCCTCCGCCAAACTGGAAGACAGAGAGCAAATTATACTAGCTACAGGTGACATAATTAGAAATAGAAGGCCTACAAAAATGCAACATTATTACTATACTGCGTGAAAGACATGATAAAGTCAGAAAAGGTGGGAAACAAGAATTGTGAAGACATCAAAATAAATAAATAAAAATGAATTGCGAGTTTTTAGATAAGATATGTTAAGCTTCACTCCTGTGTGGGCTTGATATTTTCTTAGAGGCATGCTCTTAATGCAACACGCTATGCGAATTATGGAACCTTTTTAATCACCTTCTAGTGTAAAATAACTTGCATTAGAAGCAAGTAGAATAAATCTTGAAAACATATAGAAAGGAAAAGTCAATGAATCATTTGGCTCTCTAGTAAATGCTACAAGAGAAAATGATGCAGTGAGCTATGACAATGGGCAACTAGTCATAGAGGACCAATAGTATCAGAACACTACTGTCCTGAATGTTCAAAAGTTCAAGAACAAAATGATTGTTGATGCAATTTCCCAACTTTGATAAATCCTGAAGTGTCGAGGTGTTTATCAGTTAAACATGAATAACAATACCTATATCAGTAAAACGAGGATCTACGTTGTCCTGGATAAGAGTGTTCACAACTTCTTCCTTACTCATGTAATGTTGGAGACACCGTTCTATGCGATTTTCCACCTGAAATATTCATAGATCAAATGGAATAATAAGAAAACTGACATATATCGTCCAATTGGATATTATTTTCTTTTTTCCTTTCCTCCTCATTGAAATCAACAGGAAGAGATTGTGCTGCCAAATGTCTTATTATTTAAAGTATCTTATGAAATGACAGTAAATATTGTTAAAAATTGATATTACTGTAGTTGAACGTAGAAATAACAAATAGAAACCCTCAAAATATAAAAATCCGTTGATATCAGACCAAATGTAGGAAAATATTTATTTGTCGTTACATAAATTTAGTAAGGACTCAAATTTTATCTATCACATACGTTCACTGATTTTAGAAACCAGAATTTATAGTAATATTGACTTGTAAAAGATTGCAGCCATACCATGACAAAGTTTTTAGGCCGAATGATTTTCCCTTCTGGGGTCCTTTCATTATATAGAATAGAGATATGTATAACTATAGTGCGTAATCAATCTAATACGGTAATGTACACCTATGGTATGTAATCCTCCTAATATGGTAAATACAATCATATAAAGATGGCAATATAGTCGTAATATAATCTCTTCGTCGATCTCATTTAAAGTCCATTGGTCAGTTGGTGTTAGCAAATGGATCAATAGGAACCTAGGAGAATAATATTATTTAATGAACAATTTTTCCCTTTGTATGGCAAGGAAAAACACTCATTTCTTATCTCGAGAAAAGAAAAACACAATCAATATAGCTCAGATATATCTTTAATATCTCTGATGAAAGAAAAGCAAAAAGGCTCTCTTCCTAAAGGAAGTAGAAGTCTAAGGTTACGCCAAGGCATCCTAGTATATATAATTATATTGTCCTGAAGTATTACAACAAATGGAAAGATATCCAGATTCGTTCTTTAAAGGATTTTATACTATAGAAAAGTCGTCCTCGATTATTTTGGGATAATTAACCGAAGCTGTTTATTGGTATATTCTTTAATTAACTGGGAAAAATAGAATCAAATTAATATTCAAAACACTAGATAGTCGCATAAAAATTTACGTTGCCACGTACCTTCCATTAATTTTTAACTTCAATGAAAAGGTACAAAATATGCTTAAAAAAATAAGTTACTCCATGATCAATGAGTTTCGGTTGAACAACACACATTATTTTCCGGCTGAGAATAGAGTGAATGAGAATTACTTTAAAGTATTCATAAAATCTTTAGGAAAAGGAAAACAGAGACATAGATTATCTTACAATTACCTAACATAGAGTGGGTAGGTACATAAAGGAACACTAATGAGTAAAACAATAACATAAAATGCGTTTCCTCTACTTTCAGAAGTTATGGTCAAATTCAAACCAAAAGCATTATCCCTTGCCTATTTGCCATCTTAAGTTTTAATACAACAGAACACCTTTTTCTTTGTTACCTTTTCTTCTTCACCCAATTTCAGAAGTAGTAAACCAGCAGATATATATTCAATAAAAAATATACGAGCTCAAATGCTTACCAGTTTTATATCCTGCATTGAAATCTTTTTACCCTCCACATTAGACATCTTTGAAATTGCAAGCTTTTGGTGCACTCGGAGAAATATACAAACCAGTTTCTTTGCTTACACACTTTGTAAGCCGACCCTATTCAAGGTCAAGCATAGTTAACCACAGACAAGACTAAATTTAAATACGATTTAAACTTTTAGATAGGGCGGTTCAACATGGTATCAGATAATGCAAAAGACCTTGGTTCAAGTGTTGCCGTCACATATTTATATTAATTGTCCACGCGTAAGGCATTGATCAAAAAATAAATATGACATGCAGGTAAGGGAGTGTGTTGCAAACTGCATCATCTCTATCGCGGTCTAAGCATCAAACACTGGCACACAACAGTCAATAAGATACTGCCACAAGAAACTGCTACTGTCAATATAAAAGCTAGCCGCTTGCACCAGCCACCGGCCCTCCGCCTTTAAGAAATCAAGGTCATTTCTTCCACCAGTTTCTCCTCACTCGAGAAACAAAAGGAAAAGGAAGAAAAAAGCTATTTTTCTTTTGCCTTCTTCAAGGTTACGTAGGTTATCATATAATGACTAACAACAGAATAGCCAGCACATACAATAAAAAGATTCAATCTTTCCAAAGAAATTACAGAGGCAACTTATCATTTCTTTAAATTTAACTAAATTTAATCAATTTATGAACGAATATCTTTCCTTTCTATTCCTTGACCCTTTTACACTAAACAAATAAAGGGTTTCGAGTTTCAGAATTAATAACAACAAAGATAAACACTCGATCAAAGAAAACCCAATACTTTAATTTATTTATCCATAAAATAAGGAAAAAAATTCAAAACAACAACAAACAGAAAAATCGAAAAAAAAAAATCAGGAACGATAATATATATGTAATTCGCAGCATATACTGAACACACACGAAATATGATACACCCAGTAAATATTTTAGCATGGAATTGAAAACCCAATATAATAAATGTTTATTCAACAAAAGAACAGTTATCGATGAGCTGGGTCTATTGGTTTCTAATATTTTTTCAATTACCTGATTTAATTGAAAACTGAACTGTCACCAATAAATTATAAATTGTAAAATAAGTGAAGCTGAGCTGAACACCGAAAAGGAATTAACAGATATAAATGAATCTGCTGATGCAAAATTGTGGAGCGTTTAGAAGTTTGATTTCATTTCATGCAGCAGAACTGTAGAAAATGTTCGATTCCAATGTTTCCTCCTTTTCACTCGGCAGTTTTGTGGTACCGTAGATGCAAGGGTACTTTTAAAAAGGCCAGTTAAAGGTCGAAATTTTCAATTTGACTTTTTGTTAAATGTATATTTTCACATTTAAGAGGTTTAAAGATGAAAATACCTTTAAATGTGTAAAATAATTACAAAATATGATTTTATTAAAAAGAGAATACTATCCTTTTTATTAACAAATAAAAATTGAACACTCTCTATTTAAAATTTCAAAATCAACTCCAATACAGATAAAAAAATTTCCATCTTCTTCAATCCGAAAATCTAAAAAATATCGATAGCTGAAGAAAAAAATTTGTCTTCTGTCAATTATTTCGAATCGATAAGTATATTTACGTATGTTTAATTTCGTTTATGTTAAATGTACATACGTTTTTAATCAATAAATTAAGATTTGACATAGATTACAAGTAGAAAATTTTTTTTAGTAGATATATAATTTTTCTAAACATGAACGAAAAAAAAAATCATCAACATATTACTTTTCGATTAACCGTCAGCTATTACGGCCTTAACTAGTTTTTATGAAAAAATAGCCAACTGTTAACATGCCGACTGTTAACTGTCGGATGTTAACAGCCGAACAGCCTGCTTAAGAGTTGGCTGTTATATATATATATATTAACAAGTTTATGTTGCCACTATGAGTCGAATTTTTTAATAAATGTTTACAAATTATGTTTTGTTATGCAGATATGATAATTGTACTCTCGATTTGTTACTTTGGTGATTTTAAATTGAATGAAAATAATCGATGGGCATTGAAATGGACGAATGACATGTCACAAGGTGATATTCCGACACATATAACAGAGAGTACATTGTACGATGAACTGTACCATGATATACAAGACAAACTAAACGTCGATTCATCTCGATACGAAATGGTAATGAGATTTCAATTCAAAGAGCATTTGTCATTTTCTATTCCACCTATGAAGATTACATCTGATGTTGAAGTGAATTATCTGTTTGAGTTGAACAAAACGCAAATGACACCTGTTTGAGGACTTTAGTGAGGAAGAACGACGTGGAAGGTAGAAATGAACA